>QKYT01000863.1:0-31401 GCA_003550305.1 Glomus cerebriforme | reverse complement strand
GTGTAATTTACTTAACATTCATATAACCCGCACAGTTATTTGATCTTAAATTCAATTTTATTAAGAAAAAAACTAATATTCCTATAAAATAATGTTCAATGTATCTTAGCGAAAATGCTTCCCAAATCCCAAATTTATTATTATTCGTAAATCCTCGTAATCCATTTCGACCCTCGTAAATGTGTTTCGACCCCNNTAATTCATTTNGACCCTCGTAATCCATTTCGACCCTCATAATTCATTTCGACCCTCGTGAAATTTTTTTTGATCATTTCGACTTTGCCATTTTCATTTCAGTTTCATGTATAAGATGAATAGATTTTGTAAAGTCCTTGTAAACTAGTAATCTAATTTTAGCAATTTTTTTTTATTTTATAGATTTTATCATTTTTGTTATAATAAAAAAAGATTATTTATATTAAATATATAGATTATAAGATATTCATAAAAAAGTTTTTGATCATAAAAATTAATCAATATTACAAATTAATTTATATGAAATTCTAAATTTAGACTTCACCTAAAAAGTGGTATTCTATATTCTTTTGCAACTTTACAATAATATAAATTTGTATTATCATAAGCAGTTTCTAATTTATATTTAGGATCAACTCTAAATTGTTTTTTAAAATAATTTCAAAAGTGATAAATCTTTAGTCTTTATTGAATATGATAATACAAAAATATAATTTTTTATACGATAATTATAAATAGAATATGCTCTTATATATTTCATTTAGATTAGATTTATGTTTATAGTACTTTTTATTATTTTTGTTTAGTAATAAGTATACCTTTATTTTAGATTAAAATTTAAAGATATTTATATTTTCAGAAATACAAATATCAAATTATACTTTAATATTAGTAATTATTACAATTGCTTTTTTTTTTTTTAAAAAAATCTTTTTTATGTAAAAACTTTATTGATTATAATTTAAGAATACACAATCAGGTTAAAGATTAAATATTATTGCACATTACAATTATTTGTTCATATTATCACAACTGAAAAAAGAGTATCACATTTATTCTATTACAGGTGAAGAGTGAGAACAATTCTCCCTTAGAATTTTGCCCATAATTTTGAAGAGGAGTGAATAATCTGACTAAGTTACCTTTGACCTACTGGTGAAGCAGGAATTGCTTTTTAACTATTAATTGAAAGAATATAGAAATACAAAATATAATAAAAGATTCTATAAATATACTTTTTGGATTCCTTAATATTAATAGGTATAAATGAAATTTTTTATTAGTTGAATAAAGTATCTTTAAAAATTGCAAATAATTTGGTATTATTTTTTATAATTATATCATTATAGATTAAAATATTATTAATCAAATAATTCTTACTAGAATTATTTAACTTTCTATTTTATCTTTCAGTTTTTGATCAAAAAAATATGCTATTATTCAAGAATTCTGAAAGTTTAGATTTGGTTATGATAATATATTAGTAATATACAGTTCAGAAAAAAGTATATTGTATATTCTTAAAAAAAAAGTTTAAAATAAACATTGTGTTACTGGTTCTAACTGAATTTGTATTACATCTCTCCACTCAATTCAAACGGACCTTATCATAAATGAACAAAACAATGAAATTTAATTCTAAAGTATATAAATCAATATATAAATTAAGGAAATAATAATTTTATGTGAGATGTTGCAATACATTCTTTATATCATATGATTAAAATAAAATTTGATAAACACGTTGTTTTCTAATTTGTATTTTTTTTTTTTTTAAGAATAGCTGACAAAACATGAACTTGGCAAACCATTTTTTATTTTGTAAGAATGGTTTTGGAAACTTTAATTGGTGAGTTAAATTTTTTTTGAAGTTAAAAATATTAGTATAATATACTAATGTTTTTTTTTTAATTTTGTAGGAAATGGCTTTAGAGATTTTAAGTAAGTTTAGATTTTTAAAATGGTTTAAAGAAATGTTATATAATACACTAACGTTTTTTTTTTAATTTTATAAGAAATAACCTTGAAGAAATATACATCTTCCTGGAATTGGATTTTAGCTTAAAGTAAGTTAGGAGGAGATTTTTATTTTTTTTTATTTTTGTCTTTAGAATATTATTACTAATGCTCTTTTATTTTTTTCGCTTTTCTGAACTGGATTTTGGAGTTGGGATTGAAAATTGTTTGGTTTATTTTTTTGTTTTTTTTTGTCATTAGAATATTACTAATATTCCTTTTGCTTTATTTCTAGAGAATATTTTCCTGGAACTGAATTTCAGCTTAAAGGTAAATTAGAAGAAAGGGATTTATTTTTTTTTTATTTTTTTTCATCTTTAAAACATTACTAATATTCCTTTTAGTCTTTTACTTTTTTTCTTTAAGAGATACCTTCTTGAATCTGAATTTTAGCTTAAATTATAAAAGGTAAGTTGAGAGTAAAGATTTTTTGGTTTATTTTTATTTTTGAAACATCACTAATGTTCCTTTTACTTTTTTTCTATAGGGAACTGAATTTTGGCTTGAAGATAAGTTAGAAGGTGAGGATTTTATTTTTTTTTGTCTTTGGAATATCACTAACATTCCTTTTACTTCTTTTTTTTTAAAGAATGCCTTTCTGAACCTGAACTTTAGTTTGGATTATAAAGGTAAGTTGAGAAGTAGTATTTATTTTTTTTCTGTCTTTAGAATATCATCAACATTTATTTTGCATTTTTTCTTTAGGTGACAGATAATTAGATTGATCAAATATCTGTTAAACCATCTGGTTAATCCAGTGGTACAAATGGATCAATTTGAATCCAGTCATTTTTTAAATAGATAACTGGATGTAGCATATTTCTAGAGAATGGCAAAATATAAGTATAATCCACTAATATTTCTTTTTTTTTTTTAATTTTGTAGGAAACTTAAAAAGCTTATCTTGAAAGGTAATTATAAATGAAAAGTATTTTTAATTAAAAAAAGAATGTTAGTTATCATTATTAATGTTCTTTTTTTATTTATTTTTTTTGTAAATACTGCTTTAATTTTGTGATAGTATTTAATTTACTATAATAATGATGCTATAATAGTATTTTAATTCTAGTTCTCTTTACTTTTATTATCATGAACTTTTATTTTTATTTCTGTTTTCATCTCTGTCATTTATATTCTTTATTTTATATATAATAAAAGCTTATATAATTTGTTATTAAAGAAATGATTGTGATAAATAAAATAAATAAAAAATTGGCTGTAGTAATATATTTGGCCAATTAAATTTAATTAAAATTATATGATTTAGGGATACATTGCAATGCAAAGGTATATAAATTTTAAACTTTAAAAGTAATTTATATTTTTATAATTTATTAGTGATAAAAAAAACTTTTTTTATAACTAAAGAAAGTTTTTTATTTTAAAATGTATAAAGTATATATAATAAATTAATTAGTTCAAAGTATAGTAAAAAATTATATAAGTTTTAGCTGCAGTAATATCCTATTATCCATCTACTTAGGCTGTAAGTCAATAATTAATTAGATCACTTTGTGTTATGAATTTCACTAATTGTGTATGATGTTAATACTTATTTTGTTTGATTTTAAAATTATGTTCAATTTTTATTTTTATTTTGTAATTTTTTTATATAAACAAATATACTTTTCAGTCAAAATATTTTGTCATGAACAAAATCAATTATAATGGTCATAATTTTTACTAATAAAACATATGAATTACATCAAATTATGTCTTTATATTATGTTAATTATAATTCAATTTATTTTGTGAGAAGTATATAAACAAATATATTCTTTATCATGTGATTAATAAATGTATTTGCATTCTGAATTCATTAATAGTTTCTGTTTTTCTAATTATATTATACTTTATATATTTTTACTTAAAAAAAATTTTAAATTTATAATTACTTATTAAATAATAAAAGTATTGCTAAATCTTACTGGTGGTGATTATCACTACCGATGATTGTTATTGTTTAATTCTACCCAAATATAATAATTTTGGCTAAAGTTAAGATATTTTAAAAAAAAAAATTTGTAACTTAAAAATTTAAATAATAAGTATGTTTTGATACCAATCACATCAAATTTTATATAAAAATTTTTACATATACAGTAATAAAAAAAAAATATTATTGGTGGTAATTATCATTACACATAAAATTCTTTTACTTTATTTGAATTTTTGACAAATATATTAACTTAATCATATTATAAACACTATTAATACATATAAATTTGTGAATGAAAAAGTTTTTCTAAAGTTAGAAAAGCTGTTATTTAGATAATTTTTGACTTTTGAGAAAAACATGAAAATTTGATTTTTATATTTTTTTTTTTTTTTACTTAAAGTAAAAAATTTTTAATTAAATATTTTCAAAATTTGAATCAAAACATATTTATTTAACATACCTATGATTTAAATTTTTAAATTTTTTTATCTTAACTCTGGCCGAAATTATCATGTTTAGCCAGAATTAAGCGGTGACAATCACCATCACCACCGGTGAGAACTTTACAAAAAATTTTTAATTATATTATAATTATTATAAGGATGCTAATAAGAGAGAATACTTCAAGCAAATACTATATGGTATTAAATTTGCTAATTTTAACTTTAAAAACTACTTACTCTCTAATTTATTTAGCAAAATTACGGATTTATAACTGTTTAAAATTATACCATTTTTGCTGAATTTTTGATGTTTTAGGTAAATAATTTACAGATTATACAATTTGTATAAATAAAAGAAATAAATTTTCAATTGAAAACACTTAATTAGGTCACAAATAGACATAATATATAGTATCCATACCCTGTGACCTGAAGGGTATTTGTTTTTCTTTTTTTTTCAATAGAAAAAAAGCCTGCAGAATACAAATAATAGAACAATTATCTATCTTTAAACAGTATATATACATACATGTATATATATATGCATTCCAAACTTGTTCATCAATAAGTACTTGTTTTTTAAAGAAAAAATGGTTAAGAATTACTCCTTTCATAAAGAATTAAATGAAAAACTAACGGTAAAAGTCTTTACTCTAAACTTCGTATAAGATTAAAACAAAATAGGTCAATGATAACTTACTCATTCTTATCACATTAATTATATATGTGCATGATGTTAATAATCAAAATTATTTCCGAAAGAATTTAACGAGAAACAGATTTAATTAATGTTCTTTGGCCGAACCTGTAGTGATTGTAGTGATAGGGAGAAAGAGGAAAAGAAGTTAGAATGACATATATTTATTTACCTTGATTCTCGACACTCACACCTGGCATATTCTCTTCGTGATATACCACATACCATTTCGGAATGATGAGGAAGAACCGGTTAATGAAGGACAGTCCTTTATCAAGTTTATATATTTAAGGATGTTAATTAAATTGTTTACTATATAAGTTTAAATAAACATACTTGTCCAAAGTGATTTCCAGCACAATTATAACAATAAGCCCTTAAGCTTCTTGTAGATCCTGTTGCTTCTTGCTTATTGTATCGTCTCCAAGTTAACTAATCAAACAAGAAAAAAAAAATTATATATATATATATATATCTATATTAATTAATAGAACAATTAACAAAAATAATGAAAATTACTTCTTCATTATCGGGATAACGTATTTCATCACAAGTGCGCTCATCGTGGTTATGCCCTTTGCAAAGTGCGCAACGTTGCCGCCCACCACGTTGTCTACTACCTTGTTTTCCACTAACGTATGATGAGTAATCTTCTTCGTCATAAGTTATTCTTTTTCGCTTATGTGGCATTGCATCACTCTCTGAATGGACCGATTCCTGCTTTGAATCTTTTTGTGAAGATCTTGATAGAATATTCTCCAACGGTACATTGTTGGTTCCTATATTTTTTTTTGATACAATTATGTCGTTTGTAGTGACTTCATGCTTAGGTACTACATCTTGGTTATTTGAAACATTGGGGTTTGAGTTGTCTACTGCATAATATATTTGTGCTAAGGCATTTGTCAACTCAGATTCACTGTAATCATATTTTCGATATAAAAAATAGTAGTTTAGAACTGAACTAAGATTCATAGTATAACGTTAGCAGTTTAATACCTTTCTGAGGACTCTTCATTGATCTGGTATATTTCGTTTTCATATTGGAGAACTTGTTCGTAGTCATAATCATCGTCGTCCATGGGAAATGAAAATGTAGTAAAGATGAATTGCTAATATCACATGATATATGGATGCTGATTATCTATTTAAAAATAAATTTTGTTGTTCGGGCGTAGTCAAGTCAGTCATTCGATTTTCTAGGATATGTCGAAGAATTTACTGACGAATTCTTTTAACAGAGCACATGAAAAAGCTGTTTATGATTGAACAGATTGCGAGTATAACTGAATGTTCCAAATAAATTAAATAACTTTCGTTTTTTTTTACCGTTATTATTAGTAGTTGTGAAATAACCGACTTAACGTTACACAGTTGTTACACGTTTATTTTTTAAATTTTTAATTCCCGATTGACACGTAGAATTCTCAGAATAACAACGTTCTTTTTTTAGTTCTTCAAAAAGACGTTTTGTTACCAAAAGTAAAAAAAAATTTTACTTTCGATTTTTTTTTTTTTTTAAATTAAAAAGTTAGTCGTGGTTATGAAAAAAAAAGAGTAAGGTGTCAAAAGTTTTACAATTTTATAATAATAATAATCTCATAGTACACTAAATAATGACCGAGAAAAAGGTAATAATTGCTCTAAGTTACTCGGGATAATATAAGGTTTTTTTAATGTTCCATTACATCATTTTTCGTATACAGAGGGATAAAGTGCTTTATTCTCTGATTGCTGGCTTAATTGCTGGTGGTGTAGAAGCAACAATCACAGTATGTAATTTAAATAAAATATATATTTTGTAAAAACCTGTAAATTTCATTATCATAATTTGTGTATAATTTTATGATAAATAATTAATGTAGTATCCAACAGAATATGTAAAAACTCAATTACAATTAGATGGATCGAGTGGGACAAAGGTAATTAATATAAGTACAATAATTTGCGAATAAAGAATCATATTTTGATGGAGGTTTTTTTTATAGAGATTTAAAGGTCCAATTGATTGTGCAATAAAAACGGTTCAAGAAAAAGGAGTCCCTGGTTTATATAAAGGATTATCTGCGTTAGTTATAGGAACAGCAGCAAAAGCGGGTGTTCGTTTCTTAACTTATGATCAACTCAAAATACTGTTACAAGATGAAAACGGCAATGTCTCTGGACCTAGGTCGATGCTTGGTAATATAAATAATACTTTGGATTGTTGCTAAATTCTTGTGATTAATGATTATTGTTAATTAGCTGGGCTGGGTGCTGGAATGGTTGAAGCTATTACCGTAGTGACCCCTACCGAAACGATAAAGTATGTCTATTTCTTAATTTTATTTCAAAAATTTAACATAATAAAACATAAATAAATTTATAAATAGAACGAAATTAATTCACGATCAAACTCGAGCACAACCTCAGTATAAAGGACTTGTACATGGCGTGACTAAGATTGTAGCAAAAGAAGGTTTAGGAGGAGTTTATCGCGGATTATTTCCTGTTATGATGCGTCAAGGAGCAAATCAAGCGGTACGTTTTTCAACTTATTCTACACTTAAACAAGAATTTCAAAAGTATTCTGGACCATCAGGACAACCTTTACCTGCTTTAGTAACATTTGGCATAGGTTCAGTAGCTGGTATAGTTACTGTTTATGCTACTATGCCATTAGATGTAATAAAAACAAAGATGCAAGGTTTAAAAGCAAAAGAATTATACAGAAATAGTTTTCATTGTGGTTGGACCGTTTTAAAAGAAGAAGGTTTATTTGCTTTTTGGAAAGGTGCAACTCCTAGATTAAGCAGATTATTAGTAAGTCATATATAACAATATTCGCGCGTTATTAAATTTATTAATTTATTTTATATTAATTTAATTTCATTAAAATATTAGTTTTCAGGAGGTATTATTTTTACAGTATATGAACAAGTAATGACAGGTTTAAGAAAATTAGATGAATTTAGTTAATCATAAATAATAAATTTTAAAAATTTTTGCATAACAAAATTCCATTTATCATTTAATTAAATTAAAATTACATCCCAATCCCAATATAAATAATAATTACTTTTGATGAGAGTAGTAAAAAGAAAAAAAAAAAAGTCTAGCGCAACTGGTTTAATATTTGAAAAATAAATTTAAAAATGAGGGGAGATAAAGATGGAAATTAATTACAACTAAAAAGAAATTATTACATGCTACAAAATAAAATAAAATAACTTATAATAATTTTAAAATATAAAACCATATGATAATCATTCAAGTTACAAGAATGAAAACCAAGAAAAAGAATATTATAACTGCGAATATTTTAACCATTAACCATCGATTTGAAGAAATACTAGCATAATATTTCAATAATTCCTTTTGTGCTCCCTCTACGTGAGTTTGTATGTCATCTGTATTGGCATCAATTCTATAAAGAAACCCGGGTAATTAATTAATTAGAGTTTTTTTTTTTTAAAAAAAAAAAAATAAATAAATAAATAAAAAGAATATTCACTTTACCTTTGGACCGTTTCCCGCTGTTCTGCGACCATTGTTGCCAATTGTTGAAAAATGTTACCGAGCTCAGCTATTGTTGATTCAATAGATTCAATCGCTGTTGCACGACTTTCGATGTAATTATCCTTTTGGAAAAAAATAAAATTTTAATATCCAAATTTAAATTGAATTTTTAAATTACAGTTAAAATATTTTTTACTTGTTGCTCGATAAATTGTAATTGTTGTTGTTGAGTTTGTCCTGAAGACATATCAAGAGCAAGAAAATCTGTATTTTGTTGATCATTCCGTCTTTGTGTGTTATATAATGGTGAATCAGCTGCCGGTGTGTTAGCCTGTTGATTAGAAGTAAACATGAATTGTTCCCTTCTATCCTTACTCGCTTTCATATTCTAAATAATATTAAAAAAGAGAAAATATTTTAATATTTTAATTATATATAAATTTTACATCCAAAATAAATACCTGAGTTCGAATTTCCAAAACATCTTTAAAACTCATACTGGTACTAGCTAGTTTTGATTGTAGCATAACTACAACGTTAGAAGAATGTTCATCTGCTTGTTTATTATTCTTTTTATGATCCCGAACATATTGCTGAAGTAGTGCTATTTGTTTATTTAATTTTGCAATGTCTTGCTTAATTATATAAGTCAATTCCTAAATTTAAAATTAATTATCAATAAATTAAATTTAGAAAAGATTATTTAAATTAAATATGAAAATAAACTTACACTAATTTCAACAGGCCGATCATCAAAAAGTGTTTTTCGTTTAGCCACTAATAAAAAATATAATGTGAATAATTAATTTAAATAAAAAAGATAATTAATTAATTAATTACTTACATTTCGTCAATTTTTGTAATTTAGCTGCTGTAATATTAATGTCCTTCCCTATCGCTGCCGCCATCCTTGCAAATTCACTTTTATTAACACCTGTATTACCGTTTACTAGTTTACCACTACTATTACTATTTAGCAATGGTCTTCGATGTTCTAAATTATGTCTTGCTTGAAAGCCTCCATGACTAGCCGAGGATCTTGTACGGATTGATTCTACTGCAGCGTAAAATTCAGACGTTCTATCTTTAACAGACATTTTTAATTCAATTGCACACAGATATAGTTATGAGAGAATTATTGTAAGAATTAATCTTAATAACTCAGATCTAAAATTTGAAAGTAGTAAGGATAAATATATATAAACTGTTGTCAAAAAGAAAGTAGAAGTTGTCTCTAAGCCTGCCCACCGTTATAAGGATTCGGGAAATAATTTTGCGATTTGTAACAAAATTGGCTTATATATATGACTTAATTGACTGATTATGTACAGTACGTGTTACCAAATTACTGGAATTATAACGTTCATAATAAATTGTGTAACTGATAATGCCTAAATAAATTGGTTTGGCATTAGCTGTTAGTTAAGAAATAGTTTAACGGTTTTTTTTTTAAACAAATATATATATTATTTATTTCAGACTTATCGAACGATCTAAATTTATAGTAATGGGTAAACGTAAAACCAAAAGAAAGCCAAAACCCAAGAAGAAACTGGTGCTCGATACTCACTTTGATTGTATCGCCTGTCACCATGAGAAAAGTGTTGACGTTAAAATGTATGATTCAAATAAATTCTTTATCATATAGCGTTCAAAAATTTTTAGTATAATTAATATATTTTTTTCTAAATTGTTTCAGGCAGCGAGATGCAAAAGTCGGCAATTTAAATTGTAGAATATGTGGTATTAAATTCCAATCACAAATTAATCGTAAGATTTTCTTCTTAATATTAATTGCATACATTGTAAAAAAAGAGAAATAAAACTTATTTTAATTACAACAGCTTTAAGTGACCCTGTCGATGTATATTATGAGTGGGTTGACGCTTCACAAACGACAAAACCTGAAGACTCTCGTGGTTTATCAGACGATGAATTAGATTATCATGATAAAGATTTAAGAGTTAGTGATGGTGAAGATGATAGTAGACTAAGAGGTAGAGGAAGAACCCCAGACTTTGGAGAGGATGATGAGGATTATGATTAAAAAAGATTGACATTTAGTCGTTTGTCGAAAAAAAATTTCTTATTTTGTGGTACAGTACTATTGTTAAATATTATATGTAATGTATTCACGACCAAGTGATATTTTTTTTTCTTCAGACGAAAAAGCTCCTTGTAAAATAATTTAGATATGTTTAAGATTTTATTATTTTCTTTCAATTTATTAACAGAGAATTGTTTATCTCGTAAAGGTATTTTTGATTAAATTAAAGAATATTATAAAAAAGAAATACTGGTATTTGTTTCTCAACGTCAATATAGTTGGCAATGAAGCTAAACAAACAAAGGATCAAAAAAAGCAGCTGACTAAATGCGATCAATCTTTTTTTTTTAAAATGATATTGGCAATGGAATAGCAGGAATAGCGAAGCTTGAATGTTAATCACGTGATATGAAAATCTCAAATGTAATCAGTCGAGCAAAAACAAATAAACAAAAACAAATAATAAATAGAATATTATTCTGTTATAAAATTATAAAACCGAAAATGGATCATCATTCCAATTTTTCATTCTCTATTGTCTTACAGCTTTCACACGGATTTCATTCTGGTTTGTGGATAATGGATAATCAAAAATCGTACAACTGTTGTTATCTTTTATCAGCCTTTTTGATAAACAAAAAATTTAAAAAATTTGTCAGTTTAGATCGCTGAGATAAAATACGAAATATACATATATATAGATTTATTTCTAACATTCCTCTTATTCTGAATTTTTTTCTCGTTTTTTTTCTTTTTTTTTTTTTTGAAATAATCTTTTTATTCTCGAATATAATTTTTTTTTGCTGGTAAATTTTTTTTACGCGTTTTTTTTACGTGTCTTTTTACGTGTCTTCATTGAATTTTTCAGCATATACTTATTGTCTTTTACATTTTATTCTTTTTACAAGGTCAAAACTGAAGGTAATTTTCTCATATAAAATATATTTCACTTTGAAAATAGTGAATAATAATAGATAATCCAAATGAATTCAATAAAATTTACCATCTACTCACGTTCGTTATATTCAATTCGTCCAAAAAGTATAAAAAATCAATTATCATATCATATTCTTTTTAACTTACAAAATACTTTAATAGCACGTTCATTTTTTACTTTAACACATACTCATAACAAAACATTTTTGAATAATAATAAATACATTTTTTTTTCTTCTCATTCAAACGCTATTAATCATAAAAGATATTTTAACAATTTCTTTTCATTAAAATTTTGGTCGACAAAAAAATCACTCAAACCTGTTTCTTCAAATCCACAAAATTTTTTTGATACATCGATTAATAAACCAACATCAAATCTCTCCATAACTACCTTACCAACAAGTAATTTACCAGCACCAACACCAACACCGACTCCAACTTCAATAACTCCAATATCTCATCCTCCTGTAATTTTGAACTTTACTCCTAACGAACGTAATAAGTTTATACTAAATTATGGTGGATCCGGTATACCAAAAAGCTCCGATAAATTAATTTCCGCAAAAAATGATGAAAATTATTATAGTATAGGATGTGGAGAAGATAGCTTCTTTTCAAGATATGATTCTTTAGGTGTAGCTGACGGAGTTGGTGGTTGGCGTAATGTTGCTTCCATACGTAATTTTGGTAATTTATTTTATTTTGATCATATTTGTTTTATGTTCTAAAGAGGGAACATTAAGTAAAATTCATAACAGGCTTAATAAATAATTTGATTCTGGATTAAAAAGTCATGTATCCAAATAATTTTTTTCTTTTTTTCTTACTTTGATATTTTACTGATGAATCAATCTTCTTTTGATTTCTCGTTTATTAATATTAGTTGCGGATTCGGCTTTATATGCTCGTAAATTGATGCACTATTCATATGCAGAACTTGAAAAATATGATAATGTTGAAGATGAGAAGTATTATCATTATAACGAAGCTAATCCTGTTGATATATTGCAAGCAAGCTATGAACAAACTATTAAAACATTAGATGTAAGTAAATATTTAAAATAATTTTATTCGGTATTAAAATTTTTAAAAATTAAGATTCTTAATTATTAAGGGGGTTGTCGGATCATCAACGGCATTAATTGCAATATTACGAGATGATGAATTAAGAATAGCAAATTTAGGAGACTGTGGTATAGGTGTAATACGTTATAATGATTATATATTTCGTAATGAGGAACAACAACATTCTTTCAACTATCCCTATCAATTAGGTACAGGTTCATTAAATACTCCAAAAAATGATGCACAACAATTCACTATTAAAATTCAACAAGGGGACATAATAATTATGGGTAGTGATGGTATATTTGATAATTTATTTGAAGAGGATATACTTGAAGAAATTAAAGATAAGAAGAAAATTGATCCTCAAATGTTAAGTGATACTTTAGCTTGGAAAGCAAAACAAGCGAGTGTAGATCTTAATATTGATTCTCCTTTTCAATCTCGTGCTCTTCAAGAAGGTCTACCTTATCAAGGTGGTAAAAGAGATGATATTAGTGTTTTGGTCGCTGTAGTAACTGATAATTTAGATAAAGATATAAATTAGATAAACAAAATTAGCTAAATGAGCAAGTTTAAGAAAAATCTTCCAACTTTATACGGATTATATATATAAACCATTCTTGCAATTTTTTTATTTTATTCTATATTTCCTTTGCATTTCAATATTTAAAATCAATTCAATTTTATTATCATAGAATTGAAATTTATGTAATATAAAGATATATAACATTGTAATACTATCAAAAATATTATTATAGAACATAAATATTGAATTTTTTTTTTTACAATAAATATTCAGAAAGTGAAATTAAATTTGTTAAACTCCTCGAGTATAATAACCTTTTATAATCTTTACTTATATTTAAATAAACGCAAATTATGAATCCCAACGTCTTTTACGTTGTTGATCTTTACTAGAAGAGGATTTTGAAGTCGATGAAGTTGATGAGGAACCTGTATTGCTAGAACGTAATAATCCTAACTCGGATTCAGCTGATGAAGCTTTTTGAAAATTCATTTGAAATTTCGATTGAAAAACACCCGTACTAATACGACCAGATCTACCACTGGTGCTAAGTTGTGGTGGCGGAGGTATTTGTGCACCACCTAATCCAATTCCAGTTCTTCCACTTCCTAGTGGAATGGCATTTGAACTGGAACCTGCAGATCCTCGACCTAAATAATACAAAAAAATTCATAATTATGTTTAGTCTGGCAAATTATGAATATAAGAATATAAATTAATTAATGCTAACCTCCACGACCTCGACCTCTACCACGGCCACTTCTTCCACTCCTACCACGTCCTCCTCGAATCATTTGCCTCGACTTTCTGAATCTCGCATTCTGTCATTAATGAAATAAATATTAGAATTTTAATTAACACAATAATTCTTATCCAAAACCATATTAACCTGCATCGCCAGATCCATTAACGAACTTGGAACAACTTGCCCAGAAGATTCCAAATTTCTTACTAAATCACCTGCGAATTTATCTTCTTTTTGAGTAATGAGTGTATATGCCGTGCCCTTCTCACCTAGAATATTAATTAAAGTATTGATTAAATATCATTTTACGCCTGATACTTACTAATTTATTCAACATCGTTAACAACATACCAGCTCTACCAGTTCTACCAATACGATGTATATGAGAATCAATATCTCTCGCAATATCATAATTTACTACAATCTTGACAGCCTTTATATCAAGACCTCTTGCTAAAAAAAAATAGTCGATTTAAGAAGCCTTAAGTAAAAATCGTAATTTTGAATTTCATAATTACATACCAGCTACATCTGTAGCGACCATGATAGGAAATTTGTTATTCTTGAAATCCTTCAATACTTTATCACGTTCAGCTTGCATCATATCACCATGCAACGCACCACCTAGTTTAATAACATAAATCAGTAAGCTTAGGTTTTTTGAAAGGAGAAAGAAATATTCCCTTACATTCAAATCCAGATTGTCGCAGATTTAAAGATAATTCGTCAACGCCACCCTTTCTACTAACGAAAACAAGTACACTTCCCTCTTTATTTTAATTAAAGAACAAAAAAATTTTTTTTAGAAAATCCTTGAAGAAACACCTCATAATTGAATAAATTAATGAAGAAAGAGTTATTTTCGAAACAGTAAAATAAAGAAAACATATGATGACATCTTATTTTTGCTATTAAAGAAAACTTAGTGGATATTATAACTATTTGGACAAGTTTAATTTCAAAAATAGATATTTTACCAACACAAAATGAAGCCAAGCGTGTGATTAACCAATCCCACTTGAATCCATCATCAGTTAAAATTTCGATAACTTGCGTTATATCGGTATTCGCCTTAAAATGTTAAATAGATTTATTAATAATATTTGAATAAAATGGATAACGAGTAAACCAATTTATAAAAGTGTACTTGTCCGACATATCCAATCGAAATTCTCACAGGTTCTGCTGTCACTTCTCGAGCAAGAGATTCTACTTTTTTAGGAAATGTTGCACTAAATAGCAATGCTAAAAAAATTATAAAAAATTTATAGTACCTTTTTTTTAAAAAAAAAACTTAATTGTTAGCATACTTTGCCTGTCTGGTCTGATATTATCGCAAATCGACCGTACTTGGGGCTCTAATATTTTCATATTAGGGAATTAACCTGGTAAGTAAATGAGATAAATAATTTCTCGGAAAACGGAAAATGTACTATGAAAATATGCTTACCGAATCCTAAATCAAACATGCGGTCAGCTTCATCAAGAACCAAAAAACTAACACGTCGAAAATTTGTCGCTTTCATTTTTACCATGTCGATAAGTCTTCCCTATTTTCAAAAATGAAAATTATACATATATTTTTTATAACAATCATAAAAGTTATAAATTATAAAAACTTACTATTACTTACAGGAGTACCGACTAAAATTTCAATTCCACCTGGTTTCAGTTCTTTGAATTGGTCCATTTTCGAAGCACCTCCATAAACTGCTGCAACTCTACATTTGTGTAAATCAAAGGATTTGGAAAGCAGAGAGTAGTATATGCGTCGCTTATGATTCCATTTCTACCAATTATGAGATAAAATTTCATAGCGTTTAATTTCTACCTCAGACCATAAGCCTTTGCAAACTTTTTAGCTTCAATAAATATCTGACTAGCAAGCTCCCTGGTAGGTGCTAATATCAACCCGATGGGGCCTTCACCTAACGTCATTTTCATTAAAAATAATAAGCATAGTAATATTTAAACTATTATGTATATTAAATATAATTTACCTTTAGATAATTCCTCTTGATCCATTATGTGTATTAACATTGGCCATATAAAAGCCGCAGTTTTGCCGGAACCTGTTCAAAGCTTTAGAATCAGTAGACTAACCTTATAAATGGTTTTAAAAGAGATAGAAAGGGATATTATTATTGTAAAACCTGTTTTTGCAATGCCTATAATATCTCGACCTGATAACGCGACAGGGACCGCCTAAATCGAAACATGTGAGAAATGACAAATCCAGCATGTTTAATAGAACGATGAAGTACCTGTTTCTGAATCCCAGTAGGTTCTGAATACCCATGTTTAATGATAACATCTAATAAAGCCTCATCAAACCCAAAATGGGCGAAAGAAATACAAGGTTTTGCAACATCAGCACCTGATACATGCATGTCTATGTTTAATTATTATAAAATTAGATAATATATTTTTCAAAAAAAAAAAAAAAGTATATACACAAAAGTTACCAAGTTCTTTTCGAATTTGATCAACTCGTTCTTTAGACAAATTTGCAATATCAGGATGTTCTTCATAGAAAAATTTTTCAATTTCAGGATAATCAATCTGAGAATGATCTACAAAATAAATTACTAATAAATAGCATATTCAAATTGAATAAACAAAATTACAAGGATTATCCCTTTACCAACAGCCTGGAGGGGTTCTATATCTTTTCGCTTTTGTTCTACGACTGGATTATCATCAGAATCATATCTGAAAATAGAAAGATGATCAATAATAAATCAAGTAAATTGCAGAAATCTAAACATAATAATTTCTATTATTTAAATTACTCAAGTTGCGCGTCAATAGCTCGAGCAGTAGCATAAACCTCTTCGTCTGAATTAACATTCTAAATTTAAAATATAAATATTAGTAAATATTTGACGCGTCAAATAACGTGGATTTTTTGATATAAAAATATACCTCATCTTTTTCAACAGGACGTTGACTTTTTCCAACTTCAATGCCTTTCTTTTTCATATGATTAACATAACTTTCTACAAAATCTTCTTCTTCAATATCATCACGTCTAATCTGCATTAGAGTTACACAAATGATAATCCGAAAATTAATAAGTTTTCGCGTCTTTTTTTTCTTTGTTATTAAAAAAATATATATATATTCACTTTTTCTGGTTGAGATTTATTGAGACTTTCTTTCTGTACTTGATTATCAATGTCCAACATGAAAGCGTCCAATGGGTCATCTTCCTCCTCTTCATCGTCTATCACTTCCGATTTGATCTCCGGCTGAATGTTTCGAATGCTACGAGTTTCTTTAACAGCACTATACCCCTGGGGTACAAATCCTTGAATTCCTATTAGGCACAGGAATAACATTAATACATATTCTTAATCAGATCATTACATGAAACATTATATATCAAACCTGTTGAAGTTCGAGGGGGAGGTGGTCTATCGTCCTCCAGATTGCCAACATAATCTTCGTTTGGCCTATAAGTATCTGATTTATTATTTAAAGTAGCGGACTGTTTTTCTTCTAAAGAATCATCAAGTTTAATTAACTTTCTCTTTTTGGGCTGTGTTTCTTCATCGGAAAAGTAATCGAGTGAAGGAGGTTTTTGTCGTTGCTGCTCATCAGATTCAAGAATTGATTTAGTTCTATTTGCAGAACCAGAATGTGAAAATCCAAATCCAAACGGTTTGGTAGGCTTTTTTGAATTCATACTGGCGATCTTATAATTAGTCTTTCCAGTACAAAAATTAATAAATTAAGTTGAACTTTGTCAGCATGTTTATGTGATAATCATTTTATATAAATAGATAATTTATCACACCACGTGATAGATTCATAAAGCGGAGAAGATTGTGAATCATTATAGTTACAATCAGTAAATTATACTTCGAAGATCCCTTCTTTTTGTCGCACTGAAAGTTTACTCTTTTTTTTCGCGAAAATATCAGAAAATATTTAATCATTTTTAAATTTCCTCCTTCGATACTTTTTTTTAACATACAAAAAGTCATAATCAAGGTTTTTCTTACATAGAACAGGATCTAATGTTTTATTTTTACTGCAAAGCACACTAAATACGATAAAGAATAAATTCCCCAAGAAACAGTCTATGTTTAAAGGGGTAAAAAAAAAAATAAAAAAAAAAAAATAAAATAAAATAAGCAAAATATATTTTATACGAAAGTAAAAAAAAAAATTACTAAAATAAGCTTGTACTAATTAATTTTATTACTACTATAAAGAATGAAATAACACGAGTATATCAAAAAATCACAAAGCATCATTGCAAAATGGAAGAAATATCAGAATTTATAAATTTAAGAGCGTTCACCACGAAGACGACGGGCCAATTGGATATCCTTTGGTTGAATAGTAACGCGTTTGGCTATAAATAATAATCAAAAGGTTAATTATATAATTATTAATTATTCACGCTTCACATTCTCACATTAACATACCATGAATAGCCGCAAGATTTGTATCTTCAAAAAGACTAGTAAATTGTAAATTAAAAATCAATAAATTAGAATAATTAATGAATGATATACAAAGAAACAGGAAAAGCTAAATACCTCACTAGGTATGCTTCGGCAGCCTGTTATGATAAAAAAGGGAAATTATTAACGAATTTATAACAACGTGCGTAGCATTTGTAATGTTTAATAAATAAAACATACTTCTTGAAGGGCACCAATAGCGCTAGATTGGAAACGCAAGTCCGTTTTAAAATCTTGTGCAATTTCACGAACAAGACGTTGGAAAGGTAACTTGCGGATCAAAAGTTCAGTAGACTTTTGATAACGTCTGATTTCACGCAAAGCTACAGTACCAGGTCTGTAGCGGTGAGGCTTTTTGACACCTCCTGTAGCTGGGGCTGACTTACGGGCAGCTTTCGTAGCAAGTTGTTTCCTGGGAGCTTTTCCTCCAGTACTTTTACGAGCAGTTTGCTATGTAAATTTCAATTTTTAAAAATTGGATGAGCTATGGTCTCGTTGGAATTCCGCAAGAAAAGAAAAAAAAAAGGGTTATACCTTAGTACGGGCCATATTTTAGGTTAGCGTGTTAAATTGTGGAAACTGTTAAAGATTTTGGGTGGTTATTTTAAAGTTTAATAATATAAAGAAATTGGAAATTTTTCTTTAAGAAAAGTATTGAAAGTATTTTTTTTTATGCAAAACGATGGGAAAAAATTCTCTGACCACCAAAAAATGACTGAAAAAAGGGAAAATAGGACTATATGTGAGAATTTGAGAAATGACGTCGGATATCGGAGTCAGTTTGTTAATTACTACATTATAAATATCATAAATAAATACTTCATTACTTTCCAATTAGATAAGCAAGCCCGACTGAAAATATATAAGCGTAAATTAGTCATGTGTTATTCGGCGTCACATGACAATACGGAGAAGTTAAATAATCTGATTTTTCCTTTATAGGAAATAAGGTCACCACTAACTCACCGCATTAATTTATTGAGCACCCAAATTTCAACTTTTTGAACTTTCAACATTTTTTTTTTATCTAAAAAAAAATGGCAACTGAATATCACCAGCTTCCGCTAAATGAGACTAATTCAAATCGGTTAGATGAAAGTTCTACCACAATACCTATGGTTACAATAGGTGCATTTGCGGTACCTAGGAGGTCTATTAGTCGCCAGGAACGTAGAGCTCCAATTCCATGGTATTTAGATAGTTGTAAATTGACCAAAGTGTGGATTACTTTTAATTATTTCTGTATTTGCGAAATATCTATCCTTTTACATACATATTAACTATTTTTTTATTGAATATTTATTTAGATTGTTATTTTTATTGTTATATCGTCCTGGACAATATTAGTTATTTGGCAAGTATTACAATTAGGTTCTCAGCTAAGTCCTTACGAGGAAGAGTAAATATAATTATAAGATATACGGAAATTGTATCGAGAACTACAGTATTGTTAAAAAATGCGAAAGACATTGAAGCATAGAATTAGTTGAAGGATAGAAAATTTTTTTATTTATCTTTAATAAACATATTTTACGAATAAAAAATTTTTGCTACGTAAGAATTCTTTCATATAACATGACGAGCTTCAAGATCGACTTCTGTGACACATATGTGCTTCATCTTGCATGTTTGCATCAATTCAAGAAAAAAATTTTTTTGAACATTTTTTTTTTTTTTAGACTTTAGCACTTATTGTGAGTTTTTTTATACTATTTATTTCTTTTCATTTTCTTTTTTCTTGCTTATGATAATATTGAAATTATTATTATAGTATAATGTCTGTTCCAACTCCAGCAACTTATTCAGACATTGGCAAATCCGCTAGTGATCTATTTAGCAAGGACTTCCCGGTCGGTTCATTTCGGCTCGAGTCTAAAACTACTGCTCCCAATGGTGTGGTAAGTCCACAACACATCATTGATGCTATAATTTAACATTATAATTATAATCGAGTAACAGATAGATTCATAATTCAATTTCTTTTTTAGACTTTCACTCTTACAGGTCAAAAAGACACAAAGAGTGGTAATATTAATGGAGAACTTAAATCTAAATATTATTATCCAAAGAGGGGTGGAACGTTTACTGGAAGTTGGACTACAAATAACATATTAAATGGCCAAGTCGAACTTGAAAATAGTCTCGCCAAGGGTCTTAAATTGGATTTGCTTGCTAATATTCAACCAGCAACTGGAAATAGGAATGTTAGAGGAGGTTTCACTTTTAAACAACCAGGGCTTCATACCAAGGTTTATGTTGATGCCCTTAAAGGGCCTACCTTCCAGGGAGATATCGTAGTTGGCCATGAAGGATTCCTTGTTGGCTCGGAGGGTTGTTATGACGTTGTAGAAGGAAAACTTACACGCTATGGTGTAACAGCGGGTTATACTCATCCTGAATATAACGTTACCCTTCGCGTAACTAATTCATTGTCTGCTTACACTCTTTTATATTATCATCGCGTAAGCTCTGAGATTGAAGCTGGTGCTAAGGCTCATTGGGACAGCCAAACGAATAATCCTTCGGTTAATTTGGAATTTGGTGCCAAATATTTCTTGGATCGTGATGCCTTTATCAAAGTATTATTCTTTTTAATCTCTTTTTTTTTCTTTTTTCTTTTTATCAAAATAATAAAATATATTGATTTATTTATTTTATAGGGCAAAGTTGATAGTACTGGTAAAATTGGTATTGGATATACACAAGCACTCCGTCCTGGCGTTAAGATCTCTTTTGGTGGTAGTATTGACACGTCTCGTTTGAATGAAAATGCACATCGTTTCGGCATTTCTATTAATTTAGAATCTTAATGTTGGTTTAGTTAAATTTTTTTAATGTGTATTACCAAACGAACAGTTAATCTGTTTTATGTTTTGTAACAAATTTGATTACAAAAAAAAACATATATATATAAATAATATATATAATTTGCATTTTATTTTTATTTTTTTGTAAATCATTATTATTATATTGATTGCTGGTTATCATATTTGTTAAATAATTTTATTTATTAAGAATAAATTCTGCACTATTACACTTTTTTATATCAGCATTCGATCGGTCATTAGGATTAATGCTGAACAAATATCGGTATTAATCAAACTTGATCGATATATCAGCATAGTCCTTTTCACTTACCTATTCAAACACGACAAACATAACTTTCTGAAATGGTAAAATATCTAATCCAACGCTGAGGAGGTATTGACTTATTTTTTTCGTAAACTTTTAATCTTCGAATTTGAATATTAGAACAAGTGTAATTTGGAATATCAAATTCAAGACTATCGGTATGAATGGATTTAATTATTTAATTTAATTTTGAAGAAACTTATATGTATTGTTAGTTTTATGATTACTTACATAATAGGACCAACTTCCAAATCTGCTGCAGCAGAAAATGAAGTGGCTCCTGTAATCTATAAAATTATGGCGATATTAGTTGTTACGATATATTATAGAGAATATTAAGAATATTTTAAAGTTTCGATACCTTGATTTTTATTAATTGTGCCGTGCCGCCCCTTAAATTATTAACCGTCCATATGGCATTTTTGATTTGATCATCGTATTGAAATGATTGATTATCCGAACCATCCATGTTTTCCTTCGAGACACTATTAGAAAATGAAGTTCAGACTTAAGTGGGTACAGACTATTTTTCAAAAAGATAAATCTTCAAATAATACCTTTGTGTTATACGAGGCAAAGGTACAGTTAGCGTACATTTGTTCGCAAACCGATCTTCTGGAATATCAGCCCGAATTTTAATTGTGACATCCATTCTATTTGGGCATCTTGGAACATGCAGGATAGTTGGAAAAACACGAAATGGCAAACTAATGTCCCCGGATATCCGATAACTTGAAATTTAATTATATGTTGTTAAACATTTAGGTAAAAAAAAACCCCCGAATAGATAAAAACATTACTTCATAATTGTAGTCTCTCCTTCTGGTGGATAAATAATCATTCGCTTGTGTTCATCAAAATCTTGATGATAAATTGTTGTCACTTAATTAAAGTAAAGATGAGAAATTAATAATAAGTTTCAACAAAACCTACCTACCTGAAGGATCCACTGAATCATGAAATTTATAATCATCAAACATGATCCCATACTTATCACCTATGCTTCAATAAGAAATGTTTATTATTGCAATAGTTTGAAATAATCCTTAGAAACTTGATTCCTTACTTGACATATCTTTATCTCTTCCAAATACGATATTAGAATTTAACGCCAATCGAATTTCGGGATTTCCTTGCAAATAACTCTTAATTTGAATTGATCCATCGATTTCTGCTTGCGCTGTCATTCCCTAATATAAAATTAGTTGATTATATTATTTATGTATATAGGTAAAAAATTATTCTTTACTTACATTAGGAGCAAAGGAAGCAACAAGCCGTTCAATCATGTCAATAAAGACCTCAGAACTTCTTTCATCACGTGAATGTGTGATTGGTCGGTTGCTTGAAGATCCTAAATTTGTCCCTGGAGCTTTTAACTGGGAAATTTGGATTTGGGTTATTAAATTAAAATATCGTATAATTATCAAAAATCATGAATTCAACCTTAGCTAACGAATTGATTATTATATTTTCGCGTTTGACCGGTATTGGGTCTTCATATACATAAGATTTCAATTGATCAGTTGAGGTTGTCTGAACATATCCATAATCCTAACGAAATAACTCATTAGAAGAAGATAATTAAACTCAATAAATGCCAAAAATCACACATACAATTATTTCGTCAAGCAATTCGTAAACTAAACTAGAATTTAATCGTAAGCTTTCTTCACTTAAAATTCCGCAAAAGTCTTTTATCAAAGTCGCAATACGTCCAAGTAATTCATAAATCATAAAAGGCGAAACATTGAACTTTGTAGTACAGACAAAATAAAGTCCTTGTTCATTTGTAAAAAGAAAATTAACACCATCCACATTAAATATTGGGGGTGGGTCTTGTTCGGTCCCATTATCCTTTTGCCAAGTTTTTAATCTATCGAGAAGAAGGTCAGGTGCATCTCGAGGAGTATCGTGTCGGACTTTTTTTAGATATTATGAAACGGCAATTTAATTAAATGTAACAAAAATTCGTAATTAACATAAATCAACTTACGTTCGCGAAATATAAGTATATCACCTCGCTGAGGAGATAAAATAAAAAATTGTGAAATCATTTCAATTAATAATTCGTTAAGTTTTCAATAAATTGTATATATACTGACCACTGAACTTTTCCAATTGAACGCTGATTGGCTCGATAATTTTCCGAAATTGGATCTACATTTTACGTTTTTGTGTAACATCAACTTTTGACATTGCCACGAAAATTTATCTTTTAATTTTCTTTTTGATAGATCACCTCAATCTTAAAGATGGGAGTAAGTAGTAAAAGTTCAAAATTATTTTATATTTTTAAACGTGATTTATCAAAATTATTGAACTTTTAACTTCTTTTTATCAATAGATTAAATACGTGTTATTAGTAAGTCGACAAGGGAAAGTACGTCTTGCAAAGTGGTTTAATACTCTTTCACCAAAAGAAAAGCAAAAAATAATTAAAGAAGTTACACAAATGGTACTTTCAAGACGTACAAAAATGTGTAACTTTTTAGAATATAAAGGTTAGTTTCTTTAATTTCATTTATTAACTTTGAATCAAATATTTGTTATTAAAAATTTACTATTTGATTGGATAAATGACGAATTTTGTTCGAAGATGAAAAAGTTGTATATCGAAGGTATTTCAAATAAATCCTACTAACAATTCTACAAATAAGTTGGTATTTAATATTTAATTTTATTTATTTAATTTAATTTTCTTTTTAATTTAGATATGCAAGTTTATTTTTTGTTACTGGTATTTCTGCTACTGATAATGAACTTATAACACTTGAGATTATTCATCGTTATGTTGAAATTCTAGATCGATATTTTGGAAATGTATGGTTTCAAAATGATTTGGTTGATCTTTTTCGAATACCTCAATTCTAATAAATTTAATTAATTCTAGGTTTGCGAGCTAGATTTGATTTTTAATTTCCAGAAGGTAAATAATATATATTTGGTTTATTTTTTTGTTTGACCTTTTTTTTTTTAACAAATTTATTTTAATAATTTTTATGAAGGCATATTTTGTTTTGGATGAATTGATTATTGCTGGAGAAATGCAAGAATCTAGCAAAAAATCTGTATTAAAAGTTGTCAGTCAACAAGATCAACTTGAAGAAGGTGAAAATAGTGAAAAGGGATGGCCAGAAAAATAATTTAATAATTTCTCATTAACTTTATTTTAAGAAACTTAATGCAATCTAGTTAATATTTATTATTGAAAGGTTTATTAATTTGTTAGCTGTTAGATAATATTTTGTAATTTATTATTTGTCTTTAATGAAAAAAAATATATACAGTATATATAATACTTTATATTACGTCATCAGTTTAACATGTTTCGTTCCACACGCATGCCTATATTCGTCATGACAGATGAATCAAATACCAAAAATGGATTATGAAATTGATCAACAGTTATATATATATCATAAGTGTGAGCTTTTTATAATTTCACGATGTGGATCATATCCTGAAACTTTGAACCTCTTGAGAATCATGCAGACAATAACTTAACAATGGTTTCTTTTAATTCATCCGTAAGCCTCACAAACAAAAAGCCTCAAAAACAAGTTATGAATTACTACGAAATTCTCCGTTCGTATATATACGCAGCCTCATGAATCACAATTCGTTTTTTTCCTCATCTCTTCGTAGTTTCATTTTTATTGTTAATATCTGATAAATGTCGGAATCTGGAAGTTCCGATCTTTAATATGTCTTATTTTACGAGTGGTAAAAATATTTTTAATGTTATTTTGACATGAATTTTTTAAAAAATTCAATATATTGAATTTATTTTACATTCAAAAATCAATAGATTTATCGAAAGTTGTAATTTTATTTTCAGGATTCCAAATCACTTCTTTTCATACCTTTGTATTTGCAGCTTTATTCATTACCTCATTATGTTGGTGTGAAAGACTGTTTACTTGCTATTATGAGAATATAAGATATGATGGAGATCAAAAAAGATTTAAATCAGTTGTAATAAGGACTTTAAGTTATGCAGTATTAATAACCTTGAGATTTTTTTATATGTTATTAATAATGTCAATGAATTCACAAATATTTATTGTGGTGGTAACTGGATTGACAACTGGACAATTGATCGTAGAATATATACATTCCATATCGTAGGTGCTCGATTGATTAAATCTTTTTCTTTAAAAATAATAAAAATAATAATAATAATAATAATAATAATATATATATATATATATATATATTTTTAGTGTTCATTCGACACATCAAATTCTTGCAATGAAAGATGATGATCTCCCATCAGCTACAACTTTGACTAATTCAGAATCAATGGATAAACTTGATGATTACAGAGATGAACTATCTCAAAGCTTTACAATCGAAAATGTAAATATCGATGATGATTATGATCATGAAATACAAAACAATATCGTAATATCCGAGCAACAAAGACTATTTAATAAATAAGAAATAATTACAGTATTTATTGTATCAACTAGTAAATTAACTCCCAACAATTATTTTTATTCTGTTTATTATGTATACTTGTATAATTATTTTAGGCAAAAATATGTATTATGAAGAAATGGAATTATCGAAACAAATTAAAAATTGAAACCTTATAGTAGTAATTAACAAAACTATAGATGCTAAAAAAGCAGTTGAAATCTCGTTTTTATCATCCAATCAAATTGCATATAATGACGATCTCTTTGTGCTTGCAATCTGCAAGCCATAAAAAAAAAAAGAGGACAAAGAACAATATTTAATTGGCAGTACTAAAATCTGGATCTAAAAGATTTATGTCTGTTCACTACAAAAATCGTTAATATTGTTTTGATAAATAAAAAAATTCCCACAAATCTTATTCGCTTGTCCAACTTTATTAAGGCAAACAATAACACCGATTAATTATTACACTTAATTATCAGTATTGACGCGATAAACCGAGGGTTTTTAACGAGACTAAATTTGGTGGCTTTCAGCCTATCTTTTGTTTCTTTTGTTCCGAAATCATTGTTTAGAATTGCTGATCAATATATAATAGGTAGAAACTTGATTGTAGTACATAAACTAATGCGGTGCAATCAAACAATCATAATCTCATGATGATTTTTTTTTACTTAGTATCACAATTAAATAACGTAATTTCATTTGTGACCATAAAGTACTAAACTTGGCAAAAAAGTTGTCACAATTATCCAATTGTTGGGGTATTTCGATTTGTAAGCTATTATAATATATAATACTTTCAAATGATATTTTATGCTGTATGATTTTAAGTTAAGCCGTTGTAAAGAGGGACCATCCCTTGATTTCATCAAAATTTTTCAGGTATATAGAGACTTCTTTTTTTCTCTCCTACATTCCAAAAAAAAAAAAAAATAATTATTATAACTTTAAATTAGTTTCTGATCGTTCAATTTTTTGCTCCATTACACCACCACTTTAAAGTTCCTTTGTCCTTTACGTTTATAATGTCCGTCAAGCTATTTGTTGGTGGTCTGTCTTGGGGTACTGATGACCGTTCTCTTAGGTCCAAGTTTGAAGAATACGGCACTGTTGAAGATGCCGTTGTTATTCGTGATCGCGACACTGGTAAGATGAAGATATATTATGAAGGATTTTAAAAAAAAAATTTTTTTGAGCGAAGTGTTGAGCTCCTTGTCAATTTCGCGAGACTTCCAAAACATTTTTTTTGTTTTGTCTGGAATAATCTCGACAGCGAATTTTAAGGATGCTAACCTTTTTTGTTGTCTTCCTTTTCCCCTTACCTCACGTGTCTTGTGTGTGTTGTCTCACAAACAGGATGATACTTTTTTTGTGTTTTTGTGCGTGTCAGTGTGTGTGTGTGTAAAATAATCAAAAATATTGTGTTCCACCAACCCTTTTATCCACCCTGTTATTCTATAATTATGTTCGTTTTGTTCTGGTTACTTTCTGGGTGATCGTAAATTCCTGTAATCTCTAAAGGTCGCAGTCGTGGTTTCGGTTTTGTCACCTTCGCAAGGTAATTGTTTAATAAAAAAATTTTTTTTTTTTGCACACGATAATTGATTGACTAATAATAATAATTCATTTTTTTTCTTTTTAGTAATGAGGAAGCTGAAGTTGCTATCCAAAATTTGAATGACGCAGAATTTGATGGCCGTAATATCAAAGGTGAATATATAGTTATATTTATTTAAATTAATTATCTCGTGAAAATTCATACATTAATATAAACCCTTTGTTTTTTAAAATAGTTGATCGTGCTGCTGAACGCTCGTCACCCGCTCCACGTTCAGGTGGCGGTGGTTACGGAGGTGGTGGCTACGGAGGCGGCGGCGGTGGTTACGGAGGTGGTCGTGGTGGCGGTGGCGGCTATGGTGGTCGTGGTCGTGGCCGTGGTGGTGGCGGTGGTTATAACCGTTACTAAATAAATTCCAATCTCGTTCTTATGATTGCTATCTCATTTTTCTGTTTTTACCTTTATATTGTCTACCCCCCCCTCCCCCTCTTAGTTATAACATTGTTTCAATTTATTTCAAAAAAAAAAAGTTCGAGTGTCCGTCTTTGAAAAAAAATTTTCCTAGTTCTGAATTATATCCTTTGACCTTTATATTTTTAGAAAAATTTAATGCGATCGAGTTCATTTGTTTTGTAATATATATATATATATGATTCACCTCTCTGTGTGTTGTGTTCTTTTTTAATGCGCGATTTATTCCATTATATATAATATTTTTCATCATTTTTTTTTTTAATGCGCGATTTTCCATATTCTTCCTCTTTTATTCTCATAATCCTTTTGATAAGGATAAAAAAAAAAATATTGACAGATACTTGATTCGTTTTGCTACTTTAGTCTAGGTTCGCACTTTTTTTTGGTTTTTTTTGTTAGAAAAAAAAACCGAAAACTTGTATATTTTTTAGTGCTTTGTACTTTTGTGTTAGTTTCTTTACAACTTGTACATATTTAGACGTGACGTTCATATTTTAAAAAAAAAAATTATCTTTGATCGAATAAAAAGTATATAAATATCGTTTTCAAATTAAAAAAAAAAATTTTATTTTATGTGAAATGGTTTATAAATGATCCCGGTAATTGTTTAATCCAATTCTCTTACTTTTTCTTAATTTTCATATTTTATATTGTATCCATTTTATCCGTTTCTTTAGAAATCTAAATCATCAGAATTTATAATAGTTTATTCGATCATAAAGATCGTAAATTTTATGTACTGAGCAAAGAGCAGTATCGTTTATTATATATATATATTGACTTAAAAAATCATATATTTAATTTTCTAATTTCTTTGTACTTCTCTTCATCTATACAATGATTTAATGCCTTACTTGGAACATCCTGTTTAGGTTTTATGATTGCAAGATAACCATTTGTAAATGGCTGTATAAAATGAATTAAATATTAATTAATAAAAATGATATTTGTTTTGGCGAAATAACAATTGTTATCTAATAATACCTTTTTCTGTAACAAATCATCATCTTTATCGAGTCTCATATTAAAATTAATTACCCAACCAACAATACCCGCTTTAATACTGTAATTTCTTCCTTCTTCTGTTGTAATAACACAAATTTCACTTTTTACTGAAAGAGGATTTTGTTTTTTTTTATTAATTGATTGAGATATTTTTTCATCAAATTTTATCGATTTCACTTTTTGAGATTGTTGTAATAAAGGATGTGTCGGAGCTAAACCTATAACACACAGTCTATTAATAAAGCAAAGGTTATTTTAGTATAAAAGAAACGAATTAGATAAAAGGATATTTATTACTTAGGAGATTACTTATTGGGAGCTTGATAAATATAAAAATCTTCGGAAGTATTTTCATCTATTTTATTTTTTTTTTTTTTAAAAAAAAAAATGAGTGTTTGTTTTAATCTTTTAATTTTTTAATAATAATTGTTTATTTTATTTACTTGAATCAATAAGGAAGTACTTTGTATAATATTGTTCCAAATACGCTAAAGGATCTTTTTCATATTTTTCGCTAATTTTTTCGTATTGACTTAAATCATATTTAGGATTAATTATAGATTCTGAATTCATGTTAATTATATTTGAGAGATGCAAAAGATGATATGATACACTATTTATATGTTGACTGAGACTTTAAATAGTTAGATATGTGCCCAACGGATCGTCCTAACTGGAAGATTTTTGTTGGTGTGACATTCGTAAATTAAAAAAAAAGCTATCTTCAATATCTTCAAAATGAAATCAATAAAAGAAACTATGGAAATTGACGAAAACTATACTGCAACAATTGAAACATTCGATCAAACTAACAATGTAAATAATAATAAAGCTGAACATAAAGAAAATAAAAATGTAATCACAACAAACCATTTACCTCGTAAAGAGTTTAGAAAACTTATGAAAAAGCAACGCAAAAAAATTGTTCGAATAGAAGCAGCTAAAATTAAACAACAGATACAAAAGGAAGAAGAAGAAACCCCTGAAGAAGTTGTGGAAGCGATGAAAGCTGAAGAAAAAAAGAGGTTTGAAAATTTTTGACTTTAGTTATAATTAATGAAATTAATTACTTATTATCTTCACCTTTATTTTTAAAATTCTTGGAAAAAAAAAGAAACGCAGAGAAAATATTGTGGGAAGTTCGAGAACGACAAATCAATCAAGCTAATGCAGAAAAAAAGAAAAAACAGGAGGAAAATGAAAGAATGAAAAAAATAATACAGGTATTTTACTTTTTAAATGCTAGTTCATTATTATAAATTTAATAATGCTTTTTTTTTTAAAAAAAAAAAAAAATTATAGGAAAATTGGGAGAAGACAATTAAAAATATAAAAATACCCAAATCTATTACTGAAGAAGCAAATAACAATAAAAATCCTATAAATCAACAATCTGAATTGGTATTTAAATGATTTTTAGAAAGTTGTTTAGAAATGAGAAATATTGAATGTCCCTAAAAAACATATTTGATGCATTTGTAAAAGGTTTCATCAATGACATCTGAATCAATAACGTCTTTTCAAGAAGATCCAAACGAAAAATCTGATTATGGAACCGAGAAAGTATCGTATCCTAATTTAATATTAAAAATAACCATTACAAGTTTAATTATGTGCATGGGATCATAATATAAAATTATTCTTAATTTTGGGAAATGCTTATTGACATAATACTAGGATCAAGTCAATTGTCCATTTTATCTCAAAACTGGCGCTTGTCGATATGGTGATTTATGTGGTCGAAATCATCCATATCCTGAAACAAGTGCTACTATTTTAATCAAAAATATGTACGAGGGAATGCCGGTACAATTAGCAGATGAGGATAATGACGATAATTTGGAGGTATGTTATTCCAATGCATGTCATGGTGTTGTCTTTTGAAATTAAACGTAGCAGTGATTTTTTTTACCATACAAGGAAGGTGACTTTTGGTTTCAATTATTGAAGGACTTTATTATTGTTCTTCACTGTATCTTTTCTTTTACGTAATATAAAATACCTTTCTAAGTTTACAAATTAGAAAAAATAAATCCTTGACAATATTTATTTAATTATGATTATTACATATTTGAAAACAATTCTATATTACATTTTGGTCATTTTTTTTTTTTTAGTACGACGAAGTTGAAGCTGAGAGGCATTATTTCGAATTTTTTGATGATGTTCATACTGAATTTCAACAATATGGAACTATTGTGCAATTCAAGGTAATAATCAAATAAGGAAAACCAAATTTCTTTTTGAAATATTTAATTAATTTTTTAAATTTAGGTGTGTAATAATTTTCAATTACATCTGCGTGGAAATGTATATGTACAATATTCAAATGATGATGAGGCAAAACGAGCAATCGAAAATATCAGAGGAAGATGGTATGCTGGAAAACAATTAATATGCGATTATTGTCCAGTAACTAAGTGGAAATCCGCAAT
>QKYT01000861.1:29947-44153 GCA_003550305.1 Glomus cerebriforme | reverse complement strand
ATATATCGGATAATTGTTCTAATTAAATTGTTCTATGTTGATCATTCTATATTAAGATTTCTAGTCTGTGAAAAAAAAAGATCTATCACTAATGACTAATCATCCCAGTCACACAATCCTGTAACCCGTAGGGGTCNGTTCCAAAAAAAANGCCTTGAGCACGNCTCNCTTCNACTNGGTCNNATTCTAACTTGGGAGNNGTTCGAGCGGTTCAAGTCAGTTCGAGCGGTTCGGAGTGGTTCGAATGGAGCCGCTTTGAGTTGGTTCACTCTGGAGCCAGTTTAACTGCTTTATAGAACGAAACTGAACCGAATGAACCGTTCCCATCCCTAGTAACCTGTGGGTACTGGTAGAAAATTACTGGCTAGTTAATATATTAAAAACCCAGCCCAGACTGGATTCAGACCAGAATTTTTAAATATAATATAGTGGGTTTTTAGGTAAATAACTTATTTGTCTTGTAATTTTTTTTTAATAAGAATTTATTTATATTTAAATATTTTTAACAAATAAATTTATTTTTTTTTTTGCAATGTTTTTAATAAATCAACTTAGCTATAAATAATCTGTAGTTTAGAAAGAGTTTTCTATATTAATCAATCAATCTGTTGCATGACGCAAAGTGCAGCATTTAATGATTCCAGTCCAGAATTTAATAGAAACAATTTAATTCTGATGTCTTTTTTTTGAATATTTTTTAAAATAAATAAATTTTCTAAAATCAGTACATTATTTTATTTAAATTGATTTTACAAAAAAAGTCAAAACTTTGATATTCAATTTATTTAAAAATTCAAAAAGAAATTGCAGAAACTACAATCAAAACGCTACAAAATTAGTTGGAGCAACAGATGTGAAGTCAGTTTATCTGCTATCTTTTTTTTAAAACTTGTTTAATTTTTATCTGTCTAATTTTGGCTAGAATTAAATGGAAAATTTGACCAAAATTAAGAAATTATGAAAATCCAGGTTTACATTTTGAACCCGGACCCAGCCCAGAAATTTTATAAAAATCATACGCCAGTCCGAACCTGACCCAAGTGAATTTAGGATAATATCTGCCAGCCCAGATCCAGATTCTGGGTCAGGTTCAGGCCAGGTTTTGAGCTCAGACCTGGCTCATTGCAGGCCTCTACACTATGTATCATTAATGAAGTCATATAAGATGCTAAAGACTCTAATCAAAAATTATGAATTCTCTTCCAGGATATGTCAAAGGCATATAATAGAGTCAATATTCACATGCTTAAAAAGCTTATTTACATCTTAAACTACTACAGTAAGACCTCCATAAGTGCATTCTCTATAAGTGCACACATTATATAAATTCTCTTTAAGTGCACGGTAGGCTTGATCCCAACTTATATTAGCTCTATATATTTTACTCTCTATAAATGCACACCCTCTTTAAGTGCATATTCTGCTATTTTTTTACTATGGTCCCAAGGGGGTGCACTTAGAGAGGTATCACTGTACATTCTTTCATTGATATGATTTAGGGTTATTCTATAACCAAAAAAAACCAAGTTTTTACTGCTGTAGAAATTACAGATCCTTACAATGTTGTGATTGGTATCGATTAAGGAGAAGTTATCTCCCCTTTTCTCTGGTGTATCTACTATGATCCTCTTCTGAGTTTCATTGAATCATAACATTTGGGGTACAACTTTTCACATACCTATAAACCCGATTTAAATTTACCTTCAATGATTACTCTTGCTCAACACATTTCATCTCTTACCTATATGGACGATACTTAATGGATCACTTTTCAAAAGCTAATCTCGAACAGTTTTTACACTTTAAATAACATTAAAGTAAATAAAGAAAAATTAGAACGAAAAATTAGAACTCTTATGAAACCTTCAACCTTCTCCATCGGCTCCTACTCCAGTACTACTGTCTTTCAGAAATGAGATAATTAATATTACTCCAGTGAAAAATTTGAATTCTATATATATACTTGGTGTTTGGTTTAACCTTAATTGTAATCACAATTTTATCTTAAAACAAGCTACTGATAAAGTGTTTTCGATTTGTTGTATTTTAAGTCGCAAACCCATTACAGATAAACAACTTTTATATATTTTCAATATGGTTATTATTTCCAGAATTGAGTATAAAATACAATTAACCTTTTATCACAACATAATTGTAATTCTATTACTTCACCCTTTAGAACTCTCTTCAAACATAAATTGAAGCTTTTGTCTTCCTTTTCAAATGCTATTCTTAATAATTCTTTTATATATCATTTTAGAAATTTATGGGATGTTCAATCACAGTCAAAAATTACCAATTTTTGTATTCAAGTTAATGCTCCATCCCTTTTAGGATACATTACAAAAATTCATTTATTCAAATTACAATATGAAGAATGGCTTCAATATACTCCTCTTAAATTTTGGCCTTATAAAATTAATCTGAAAAAATACTTTAATAATTTTTTAGCATCAAATTTATCTTTATGTTCTAATTTTGAAATTTCTTTTGACGTTTTTCCTTCAAATATTAATTCTATTAGTGGTGGTTTTCAACACTTGTCTGAATTTATTGATTTTAATTATTTTCCTAATATTAGATGTCAATTGCAATGTCATTCCCTTATGTTTCTTACACAACTTTTAACAAATCACAATTCTAAATTAGCTTCTTAGTATTGGATTGAAAAAATGTTTTCTTCCTCTATTTCTTGTTGTAAACCCATTGGTTTACCTTTTTAGAAGATACTATTATTGATAATCCTTTAGATAAAAATTTATTACCATTAGTATATATTCCTTTCACAAAGTATATTTCTCCTACTTCTTCTATTTCTTTACTTCTCCTGATTTTTCTTCACGAAGATCTAGAGAATTTGTTATTTTTTGAGATAGTAATATAAATTTATATACTATAGGTCATATTTCTACCAAAAACACTTTTTCACAATTAGCTACTATTGATCACTGGCTTTATGATTACTCTTCATCTGATTCCAATTCTATTATTTTTAAATATCCTGGTTGTAATTTTAATCATTCTTCAATTTTTCAACTTAGTGAATATTCCAATTATTTACCTTTTAACTTACTTTTAAAAATTCCTACTCTTGTTATTCCTAATCAAAGAGAAGAACATAATCACTTAAGATTGCTTGATATTCCTTTTTCTGTATTATCTTCAATTGCTTATAATTATTTTTCTTCTTTGACTAACTTTGCAATTCCACCTGTTATTAATTCAAATCATTCTACTACACTTCAATTAAACAATATTATTTCTCGATTTGTTGTTCCTAGTGAGATACAACATATCTTATTTACAATTCAAACTTCTTTTAAAGACTCATTTTACTTTGAATTCTATACTGATGGGTCAATGCTTGACTATGGGTCTACTATTTGTTTGATGTCTTTCAGTTTTCTGCAAACTTTGACCTTATCACCTCAAGTTACTTTCACTTCAAAAATTTCTAACTGGCCTTCAGCTCTACGAGTTGAACTTGCTGCTATTATTACTTCAATTCTAGTCTGTTCAGCTAACTCATTTATCAAAATTTTTACTGATTGTCAATTGATCATTAATTATTTTAATCTTCTTTTGAAATAATTTCCTCTTTCTTATAGAAACATATACAAGCAATCCAACAATATAGTCCTGTGGCAAATTTTATTTGATATAATTACATTGAATAATCTTTCAGTCACTCTCAAGAAAGTTGAAGCTCACGCTGACAATTTATATAATAACCAAATTGATGCTATTATTAAAGAATCTCATTTGTCGAATAATTACATTGAATTTATTTCTTCCAAATGTGATTCGTTTATTGCACTTCTGAAATGGAACAATATTTTAATTGATTCGCATCTCAGAAAATTTATCACTTCAACTAGTTACCTTAATGGCGTTATTGAATTTCTCAACTTAAAAGATTTTCAAAATATCGTTGAATATACAGCATATTGATTGGGATTCTACTTTTGCTTATTTTAATCTCAATGATCAAGACAGTATTACGACTTTTACTTCTTCTTTTCGAAAAGTACATAAACTTAAGTTTTTGATGGAAGAACTCCTGACTATCGAACATAGAAAGAAATAACAACCTGATCTCTACGGCAATTGGAAATGTCCTTTATGTAATCTTTTTAATGAAACTTTCGATTATATTTGGCATTGTTCCTATAATTCTAGAAAACTATATCTTCTTATTACCAAATCTAAAAATTAGATTATTGACAAATTTGAGAAATATTTTAACGTGAATATTACTTTTTGGATTTGTTACATCCTTCCTTTACGTCCATTTCTGATAATTATAATCTTAATTTTATAGACGCAATTAAAGGAATTATTCCTAAATTTTAATTGATTTGATCAAAAAATTCACTAATTCTTTCGTTATAGCTAGAGAATATATTTTTACTTTATATCACATGATATACTGTTCAGTAATGGAGGATATTTGGAAACTTCGTTACAATACTTTATTACTTAAAAACAATCTCATAATATTTCTACTCGTACTAAATGAAAAAAGATACAAAACTATAACTCATTTACTTCTTCAAATAATTTTATAAATGTTCCTTTATTTTATAATTTTAATTTTTTAATTTTTTCTATATACTTTGGAGGTCATTTTTTGGGTTTTTGGATACAGATTAACTATGCGATGTAACGCTGCTCTTTTGTATTCATTGCAAGGTTCATTTCGTTAGAAACTTTATCTTTATAGTTATTAGTTTCCAGCACTTAACGAGATGATAATTTCTTTTTTTCTTTTATCATGTAATTTTTATTATAGTTTTTTTTATTGTGTAATTTTTACGATGAATAATAAAATTGAAATATAATCTTGTGAAAAAAAAAAAATAATGATATTTAAAATTGCTTTTGGCACTCTAAGTAAACTTGCAGAACAGCCGAAACTAGGTATATTTAGTAACTTTTAAAAGCTATATGTTAATATAAAAATTTTCTTTTTATGATTTTTTGTTGCGTCACATCGGCTAGCTGCGCCACAAACCTGTCACACATTTCGTTTAAGCATGCTAATTACATAAGTAAAAAATTTTTTTATTGTGATCTTAATTTTTTTTGTCATTCAAACCTATTATTTATCATTTATTTCATGATAAAATTTTATCATACTCATGTACCACTGATATGACCTATGAAAAAGGTAAAAGACGCATGTTTATTGCAATAGAACTGTTGTAGCCCAAACGTAACCATGTCCCGAATCCGACTTGGGATATCCCAAATCAAACTTGGGACAATCCTATGTCCGAAAATTAACCATATCCCAAACAAAACTAGTAAATTTTAAATGTTTAAGACTTCTCAAACTACCATTTAAGACTGGGTTAGTTTGGGACATGGTCAAGTTTCGGATATAAGGTATTCCCAAGTTTGATTTGGGACATGGTAGTGTTTGGGCTACAACAGAACTATTGGATCTTAAAATTCTTAGTTGAGGTTGGATTATACTTCTATTAATAGAAACACATACTATATATACAGTATGCATTACTTTATGATTTCTTAAAACCAAATGCTAAGACTATCATAAACAACTGTGAAAATTTTCTCATTATTTCACATAATATTTTTTATTACAAAGAATTATCTAACCAAAATTTGTAAATCATTCTTATTTATAGCGAGAGAAGATATTAAAATATATTTTTGGTGAAATTTTTATTTACATTGATCATAAATATATATTGCTATTATTGTTATTATTATTACCTGAAAGATAATGTAACTGTAGGCGATGTAAAATATTTTAAATAATTCCATATTTAGTTTATATTTAACTTGCTTATTGTGATCGTCACGAAACAATTTGACATGCATTTTTAATTTAAAAGTAAAATTTATGGTAAATTTGGCCTAAAATTTAATATAATGTAATTTCAAACAATATTGTCTGGTAATCGCTTGTCCGACTTTGTGCGATTCTTGGCATGCATATTTGTTATGCAGAAGAGAGTGACGATTATTATCACGTGATTATTTGATAATGTCGCTTCTCAAGAATAAGATTTTAGATTATTCTTGAAAAAATGTAACAGAATATTTGGTACAAATCTAACTACAGTGAATGTAACGGGTTTTTCTTTTTAAAAAAAGGTATGTATTTCATTCAGAAATTCCAAGTTTTGAAAAAATAATCCTTGTGTAACAAATATTATGCACTTCACATTATTAAATAAGTTCGTCACAAATAAAAAAAATCAGAAACTTTAAAATATAATGGACCGCAAAAAATGTAAAAAATGTGGTACATTAAATAGATATTATGAATACTTTGGGTGGTGTAAACTATGCAATATAAGTTATTTAAAAGAAAATTTTACAAACTGGGCTAGTGGAAATGAAAAAATTGATAATTTCATTCAAGAAATGCAATTGAAAATTGATTATCCTATAAATAGAATATTTGAATGGATACCATACAATCAGTTTAATGAAATTAAAGAAATAAGCAAAAGTGGTTTTGCAATAGTATACTTAGCAAAATGGAAGGATGGTCCATTATCTTGGAACTGGATTGAATCAGAATATTCAAGAGCAAGTAAGAAAGTTGTTTTAAAATGCTTGGACAATTCACTATATACTACTGATGAATTTTTATATAAGGTAAATAAATTTTTTTTTATAATTTTGATTAAATAAGCAATAATACATAACTGTTTTTTTCATTCTTATAGGTTGAAGCATATACAGCAAGGGATCCTAATTCTTATACGTATGGAATATCTCAAAATCCAGATACAAAAGATTATATTATGGTTCTTAATAATAATCATTATTATTTTTGGAAATATTGTGTGGTTTGTGATAATAAGTATACAAATGATTATAAATGGTGTAAGCCATGTCAAATAAATTATTTAAAAGAAAATTTTACAAACTGGGCCAGTGGAAATGAAAAAATTGATAATTTCATCCAAGGAATGCAATTGAAAATTGATTCTCCTTATGATAGAGTATTTGAATGGATACCATACAATCAGTTTAATGACATTAAACAAATATGGGAAAGTGGTGTATATTCAGCAACATGGAAAGAAGGCTCATTATTTTGGGATACATCGAAATATGCAAGAGAATCAAATATAGGAGTTGCTTTAAAATATTTGGACAACTTACTACATACTCCAGCAGAATTTTTAGATAAGGTATAAACACTTTTTATGAATTTAATTTAAATAATTATATGTTAGTAATGTATAACTGTTTTTTTTACATTTATAGGCTAAAGAATATATAGCAAAACAATCGAATTGTGGAATATCTCAAAATCCAGATACAAATGATTATATTATAGTTTTTAATAATGAATATTTTAAGAAATATTGTATAATGTGTGATAACATATATACAAAAATAGATCATAAATGGTGTAAGCCATGTCAAATAAATTATTTAAAAGAAAATTTTATAAACTGGTTTAGTGATAATGAAAAAATTGATAACTTTATTCAAGGAATGCAATTGAATATCAAATATCCAACTGATTTAATATTTGAGTGGATACCATATAATCTGTTTAGCAATATTACAAAAATAAGTGAAGGTAATGTTGTGATATTATATTCAGTTAAATGGAAGGATGGTTCATTATATTGGGATAAAGAAAACAGGAAATATATAAGAAAATTTGATAAAATGGTTGATCTAATATGTTTAAATTACTCAACCAATGTATTTTTAAATAAGGTATGGAATTTTTTTTTTATAAATTTGATTTAAATACTTTTGATTTAATAACATATTTTTACAATTTGGTAGGCTAAAGAATATTTGATTGACAATAATTTTGAAACATATGGAATATCTCAAAATCCAAAAACAAAAGATTATATCTTAGTTCTTCAAAATGGATATTGTATGAAATATGGTAAAACATACTGTTTAAATTGTAATGAAAAATACACTAATGCAAGGTACAAATGGTGTAAACAATGTCTAATAAGTGATTTAAACCTCAGTAAAAATGAAAAATTGATTGTTTTATTCAAGAAATGCAATTGAAAATTGATTTTCCTTATGATAAAGTATTTGAATGGATACCATACAATCAGTTTAATGAAATTGAACAAAAAATTAAAAATGATTTTGCAATAGTATACTCAGCAATATGGAAGGATGGTCCATTATCTTGGAACTGGATTAAATCAGAATATTCAAGAGCAAGTAAGAAAGTTGTTTTAAAATGCTTAGACAATTCACTACATACTATTGATGAATTTTTAGATAAGGTAAATAAAAATTTTTCCATGGCTTTGATTTAAATAAACAATAATACACAACTGTTTTTTATATTATTACAGGTTAAATCATATACAGTAAGGAAAATTAATCAAATACATAAAATACATGGAATATCTCAAAATCCAGATACAAAAGATTATTTTTTTGTCCTTAATAATGATTATATTGAGAAATATTGTATAATATGTGATAAAAAATATACAGAAATAGATAATAAATGGTGTAAGCCATGTCAAATAAGTTATTTAAAAGAAAAATTTGTAAACTGGACCAGTGGAAATGAAAAAATTGATAATTTCATTCAAGAAATGCAATTAAAAATTGATTCTCCTTATGATAGAGTATTTGAATGGATACCATACAATCAGTTTAATGAAATTGAAAAAGTAATAAGCACAAGTAGTTTTGCAATAGTATACTCAGTAAAATGGAAGGGTGGTTCATTATTTTGGAATGGTACTGAATCAAAATATTTAAGAAGATCAAGTGAAGTTGTTTTAAAATGCTTGGATAATTCACTACATACTACTGATGAATTTTTAGATAAGGTAAATAAAAATTTTTTTTTTATGACTTTGATTTAAATAAGCAATAATACGCAACTGTTTTTTACATTCTTATAGGCTAAAACATATTCAGAATCTAAAATATATGGAATATCTCAAAATCCAGATACAAATGATTATATTATGGTTCTTAATAATGATTGCTTTGAAACATATTGTATAATATGTGATAAAATATATACAAAAATAGGTAATAAATGGTGTAAGCCATGTCAAATAAATTATTTAAAAAAAACTTTTACTAGTGGGAATGAAAAAATTGATAACTTTATTCAAGGAATGCAATTGAATATCAAATATCCAACTGATTTAATATTCGAGTGGATACCATATAATCAGTTTAATGAAATTAAAGAAATAAGCAAAAGTGGTTTTGCAATAGTATACTCAGCAATATGGAAGAATGGTCCATTATCTTGGAACTGGATTAAATCAGAATATTCAAGAGCAAGTAAGAAAGTTGTTTTAAAATGCTTGGACAATTCACTGTCTACTACTGATGAATTTTTATATAAGGTAAATAAATTTTTTTTTTTATAATTTTGATTTGAATAAGCAATAATACACAACTGTTTTTTTACATTCTTATAGGCTAAAGCATGTACATTAGGGAAATTTAATAATTTTATTTCTAAAATACATGGAATATCTCAAAATCCAGATACAAAAGATTATATTTTGGTTTTTAGAAATGTTTTCTTTGAAACATATTGTATAATATGTGATAAAATATATACAAAAATAGGTAATAATTGTGTAAGCCATGTCAAATAAATTATTTAAAAGAAACATTTACTAGTGGGAATGAAAAAATTGATAACTTTATTCAAGGAATGCAATTGAATATCAAATATCCAACTGATTTAATATTCGAGTGGATACAATATAATCTGTTTAGCAATATTACAAAAATAAGTGAAGGTGATATTGTGATATTATATTCAGTTAAATGGAAAGATGGTCCATTATATTGGGATAAAGAAAACAGGAAATATATAAGAAAATTTGATGAAATGGTTGATCTAATATGTTTAAATTACTCAACCAATATATTTTTAAATAAGGTATGGAATTTATTTTATAAATTTGATATAAATACTTTTGATTTAATAACATATTTTTACAATTTGGCAGGCTAAAGAACATTTAATTGACAATAATTTTGAAAAATATGGAATATCTCAAAATCCAGATACAAAAGATTATATCTTAGTTCTTCAAAATGGATATTGTATGAAATATGGTAAAATATATTGTTTAAATTGTAATGAAAAATACACCAATGCAAAGTATAAGTATTGTAAACAATGCCTAATAAGTGGTTTAAACCTCACAAACTGTACCAGTAAAAATGAGAAAATCGATGCTTTAATTAAAGATATGCGATTAAAAATTAATTCTCATCTTAATATAGTATTTGAATGGATACCATATAATCAATTTAATTACATCAAAAAGATAGGCAAAGGTGGTTTCGCTACAGTATTTTCAGCAATATGGAAAGAAGGTCCATTAAAATTTGATATTAACAAGAAAATATATATGCGAAGTTTAAATAAAAAGGTTGCTTTAAAACGCTTAGATGATTCACAAAATATGACTGATAAATTTTTAAATGAGGTATGAATTTCTTAATATACTTATAGATGTAAATACTTTTTCTTTAATCTAATAATAACATATTATTTAAAATTAGATTAAGGAATATTCGATTAACAGAATGAATAATATTCTTAATGTATATGGAATTTCTCAAAATCCAGATACAAAAGATTATATCATGGTTCTCGAATATGCAGAAGGTGGAAATTTTAATGATTGGATAAATAAAAACTTTAAAGATTTTAATTGGAAAAATAAAATACAAATATTGTTAAATATTGTTGAAGGTCTTAAAGAAATTCATCAAAATAAGATATTTCATCGTGATTTTCATACAGGAAATATATTATTTTTAACAAAAAATTTGAATACCTTCAATAAAAAATCATTATTTATTTCAGATATGGGATTATGTGGAAGGGTAGATAATATGAGTGAATCAAATATTAGTGGAGTTATGCTTATATGGCTCCTGAAATATTGAGAGGAAATCCTTATACTCAAGCTGCAGACATATATAGTTTTGGTATGATTATGTATTTTACAGCAACTGGAAGACAGCCTTTTGTTAATCGTGCTCATGATGAGCTTTTAGTAATAGATATATGCAATGGAATTAAACCTAAAATAAATGATTCAGAAGCACCAAAATGTTATATTGACTTAATGAAAAGATGTTTAGATTCAAATCCAAATAATAGACCAAATGCTACAGATATATATGAATTAATTGAGTCATTTTATAAATCCTATACTTATGCAAAAGGTGAATCATTTACAATTGAAATTAGAAAACAATTTAAGGAAGCTGAAGATTACAGAAAGTTACACCTCTCTACTCTTAAGAAAATTAAACAGCATCCACGAGCTATTTATATATCTCGATCGATTAATCCTATTACACCAAAATATATTAATTCTGAATGTTTAGACTGTAGAATCTGAATCTTTAATTGAACTCAATTATTTTTTTGTAAGAATCATATAGGATGAAAAAGGTGACGGTGATGGTGTGATAATTTCATCCTAAAAGGTCTGGGGTTTACAAAAGTTGATTACAGAAATATATAAAGCTAGGTTTCTCACCATCTTTACTATATTAATATAGTATTTGATAAGTAGGATATTTAGTATATATATTATAACTGTATCTGATATATAACATATTTTTTCTTTTGTTCAACACTGATTATAGAGTATATGTAAAACTTTTCTTTACATAAATAAATCTGTTTGTAATTGAGCAAAATTTTTTATAAATATCTCTAATATTATCATCATTAGAAACTTTTTTTTTAGTGTGAATTTCGTTAATCTAAGAATGAGTCTTATTTGTTCATGTAATTATAATTCACGTTTAAAATTTTGATAAAATGCTATTCAATATAATTTCATATGATTATACTGAAAAATTTCGTTCCTATAATTATCAAGAGTTGAGCACAGTAAGCAGTTTGATTTATTTAACAAATATAAAAAAAAATAAATTGAACTCACGAAATTGTTTTAAATTTATTTATCAGACAACAAATTTCGTAATCATGACATTTATAATTTATTTTTAAAATGACTAATTTGAAATTTCGTACAGTAATAAATTCTATAATTATGCATTTTCTAATTTAGAGCAAGTATTGAAAAACTAAAAGCATATTGCTTGAAATCTATTAATTTAACAGTTTTTGTTAAAAAGTAAATGTAAGTGAAGAAACACGTCTCAAAATAGGAGGTTATTAAATAGAAGATTATTAAATGTAGTTCAGATTATATCTAAATAGTAAGAGTTAATTCTGCATTGGTATTATTTGTTCAAATCAATTTTTTCAACAATCAAGTTCTGTAATTTTTCTTGAAGTTTATACAATCTTTAGATAAGATATACGAATTGCTCAAAACAAATTAGTTAATGTATCATAATTTTATCTCTAATTTGATAGAATTAAAAAATAATCTATAAAAAGTAAAACCATTGATTATGTCCAAATGTCAAATCGATCATTTTTCATGACATCCAAAATTAGCTCATCTGGTTTATAATTTCCTTGAAATATGATTTTATCTTCTCTTCCAAGAAGTAATTATTTAGTTATATAATGAAGAGCACATTTATTTTTTGTCATCTTTTCAATACCTAATAACAATATAGCAACTGGATCAGACTTCAAATACGTTTACATTTCAGTAAATGATTGGTGAAGTTTAACAGTAGTTTAACTAATATTGTTTGACAAATTTCTTCAATCCCTTTTGGCAAATGAAAATTCCACTCCATAATATGACTAGTTATTTGCTTAAACAAAAATTTCATAAAATAACTTAGCATAAATATCATTGTGAAGTCTTTAACATAAATAAAATATTACAAATATTGAATAAACATAAAATTATTATTTTTCTTTATTATGTAATTAATTATTATTGACTTGTATCTTTCATGGAATAGTTATCCTCCTTAAATTATTCAGCTTAAAAATAAATTTTTATATATGATTATTAATGGTTATATAGATCCTTAACTGAATTTTAGTGATTATTTAAATTACTATTAGATTATTAAATATTTTTTTGAGGTCTATAAATATAAAAAATGATATATATTTAAACCAAGTAAGTTATGGGAATAATTATAATTACCTGAACCTCTTTTCCATCATTTGCATTTTTTAGTTCAGGTAAATTATTAAAATTCAATAGCCTACTTGTACTGTATAAATAGCTTAAGGATGTGTAGTATAATTATCTGTTATAAATGTTAATGATTTTGTTTAAATTCGTATCCATTATATAATTCTTTAAACCAGTGATGAAATCTTTCGTATAAAGCAGTTGGTCTTTTTAATGGATCCGCGTCCTAGCTACAGTATAATCTTCTATTAATTAAGGTACTTTAATACTAAATCTTAGGAGGAAATCCATTAAATAATAAACATCACTTTCTTGTGAATATTTATTTCCTCTTAAAACTTTGGGTGTCACATTCCATAAAAATTTTTATAATAAATTTTTAATTTTCATTTGCTGCATTACGTACTGTACATAATAATAAATAAATAATGCTGGTATAATTTCCTATGAAATTTAATACTGTATATTACCACTATGAAAATCCTGATCAGTTCACTTAAAATTTCAAGTTTAATCCAATTTAATCTTTATCTTAAACGATCTTTTTCTCATATTCCATTATCAGCAATCATAAAATTGTTTTAGAATCTTTGCAATTTTAATAATCTGATCCGAATTATTCATTTTCAAGTATAAATTAATCTAATAATCGAATTATTTAAACTTTTAAAGTAACAATTTTATCATCGTAAGTTTCATCAAATCTAAAATATTCAAATTTTTTAGGATTCTTGGATTAATTTATCAACATTAAAATTTTCACTTGTCCAATTTTTGAAATTTTGTTGAAAGTGTTTATCAATCACCAGTCTAAGTAATGTAATAATGATTCTAAAGTTTGTTAATGTTCTGACAGAAAAATTTATGATTCAATATTTCAAACTTAATACATAAAAATACAAACAATATGAACTGACAAAATTTATTTTCATTATTTTCCTCTGATGAAATTGTGTACAGCAGTGTAACTTTTAAAATCGAGAAGATTCTCCTACGGGCGTTACTGTATTTTGCTAATCCGTATACATAACAATATAATATTCCAGCAAATTATTATGTCAACTTTGTGCTTATTGAAAAAATTTCTTTCCTTTTTCTATAAAATAATAAATACATGTGGCGCAGCATTGATTTTTTTTTTT
>QKYT01000086.1:255693-273956 GCA_003550305.1 Glomus cerebriforme | reverse complement strand
TTATTATTAGTTTTAATATAACACTTCCTGAGAATCATGAAACTGGTTTAACAAATGAAGAAGTTATAACTGAATATAGGCGTTTATAAAATAAATATAATATTCTAATATATTCTTTTGGTTTTTAATACTCCACAAATGTTTTATTTTAAGTATTAAATCCTAATTATAATAAAACTTTACTATTTAATATAATCATTTAAAAATTTATTCAGTTAAATTAAATTTAATTCTATTAATTATTATATTTAATCCTAAATAATAAACCTATTTAGAGCTCCCTGTTACGTTCAAAGTTAACTTGTTACTAATATTAAATCAGAATGATATGCATTTTATTATGTATATTTATACCAAAAATATTTAGTTATTTTTGTTGATATAGTAGAAACTGAAACATTTACTGCAATATATCTTTTATCAACTTCTAAATAATCTTGTGATTTTTGTTTAATAAATAACAAAGATCTTAATAATATAGCATTATTTAATATTATATTACAAACTCCTAAAAAAATAAAAGAGGTTGTCAAAATTAAATCTAGCTAATAAATTTTCATTATATAATGAATTTAATTATTTTTGACATTTAATGATTTAATATTTATAAAACAACTATTTCTAATCATATAATAAAATACTTTTGGAATTTATTCATAAATATTTACAGACAAAAGTTAATTATAAAGTGATTAAGGAATCAAATCTTAGACTTTGCACTATTTCACAATATTCTGGCTTAATAGTTTTAAAAAATGGATTTAAAATTTACTGCTAACAACTATCACAATATAATGAAAGTAATAATATTGTTATAGATAATTTATATACCAATTATAGATATATACAAACTATAACAGAAAATATTTATGGAAATGGATTTGATGGAATTGGAGGTAAATGTTGATTTAAAATTTAAAAAAACTTTTAAATATCAATATTTATACTTTTTTCTTAAATTATTAGAAGTTAATAATTGATTTTTGCCAAGAATTCAAAATTGTATTTTCTGAATATTTTTCAAGTCATTGCAAAATACTAAAGCTTTATATACTTTATTATTACATAATCCTATCAATTCAACTTTATAACTTTATGGTTCAATGAATGGAATGTTTACAGAAATATTGAAATTGTAATAATATTATGACAGTGTTACCACAAATTTCATACTATGGCAGGATGATAACATAATATAATTCACTGTATTACACTACAGCCATATCATGTCAATTTTTCATTATTTATATTAAGAACATCAAATATCACCAAATAGTAGGTAAAAACAGAAGACAGTTCTGGGATAGCATTGCAAGAAGGATCAATGAAGCAAAGCAATGCAATTTGACAGAAATCAATGTAAAAGAAAATTTCAGTCTCATATCAAATTATAATGTATGTATCATGTGTAAATATATAAAATTATATATTAGGTAATTAATTCTTTATATTTCAGGAAACATGTTTGTATATGGGAGGGGATGGAAGAGGGAGATGTTCTGTTTTGGGAATCATCACTTTGAAGAGTTCAATACTCTTTTATGGCAAAGGCCTAGTAATTATTAATAATAAATATATAATTAATCATTTATTTTATATATTGTCAATATTGTAAACTGAATTTATTTATATTTTAGATTCAATGATTGAAAGAGTACATAGAACAAATGAGAGAACACAAGGATGATGAAACATTCATGTGAGAAATATATAAAGAATTTGATTAACATAATTTCTTGAAAATTATTATTTATTTCTTTTATTTCTTTTGTAGTGAATGTCTTTTTTTTTAATTATTTGATATATTGTTTTTTTAATTATTCAGTGTAATTATAATTGCAATATTATAAACAATCTATAATAAATACTTCAACTTAAGTATTAAATGTTGTAAAAGCTAAAACATATATAATCAATCTTATAAAAAAATTTATTATACATAAAGTTTAAGCTGGCTTGAGCTGATATTTATCATGGTTCAGCTCAATACAGGCTCAGCTCAAAAATTATTTCAAGCCAAGCTCAAGCCCTCGAGCTGGCTCATGTGGAGCTTTAGTATTAACCAAACCACCCTTAGCATTTAAATCAAATCTATTAAATTTACAAAAATGCAGGAAAAACTACCATCAATATTGTAAACATGAAAAAAATAGCAATGTTTTTTTTTTTTATAATTAAGTACTAGCAATTCATTTGAACATAAAGTACATAATATATTGGACTTTCTGAAAATAATTAAAATTTTCAAAATTGGAGTGACATGAATATTTCTCATAATGCCTATACACAACTAATAGGAAGTAAATTTTAGAATTTTATCCATTATTACAGTACATATTCCAATTATATTATGTTCTATTACTTCTTATTTTGTAGTAGAAATACTGATCATTGATATTTTCTTAAAGAGTTTTATATTAGTCATGACATCAGTTTTTTTCATTAAATATAAGTAATTCCAACCCACGCATAGAAAAATATAAAAACAAAATAAAAATAAAAAAATACTTACCTAAACAAATAAATTTTGCTGAAATGCATTATCTAGGTAGTAGTAGTGATTAGTGGTATGACAAAGTTCTAGTATTACTTGCTTGTAGTTAGATCAATATTGGATGATTTGCTCTGATAAAATCAAAGTTTATATTATTTCCTTACATATCCAACCCATTAGCATCTAGAAATAGAATACGTTAGGTTTTAGCGTCTCAGCTGAATATGGTACCTTTATCATTTCAAAAAAATTTTCTCTTAAGACTGTGTAAACTTTTTTTTTTTATCAAATCAAAAGATAAATTTTACAGCTTTTTTTAATCCACGACTCAATTTTCATTTGAAATATTAAAAAATTTTAAATGTTTTCTATCGAAAGAAAGAATATCGTCATTTAAATTTTGAAAATTTCAATTTATTAAATAAATTATATAAAAAAACTAACAAATTTTTTACAAATTGATATCTCAGATGAATCCAATTTTACCGAATTCATTGAAGAATTTGGCGACCACAAACAACCAATATCTACCTGCAAACTCCTCCGCAAATATTAATCATGGTGATGACGCTATGGATAATGCAGAATATCTACCGGTTCCCTATTTCTCAAAATATTCAGCAATCCATGACACCTAATGAAAATTTTACTTCAACTTCTAATTGTTACCTGCAATGTATCCTCCAAGCTCTCCAATTACAACCACCTATTTCATCTGAAAATTTTCATGTTATTACAGTTAATCCTTCTCAAATGAATATTTGTGAAGTCTTTAAATTTGAATACAATGTTACCATTATGCCAGTTCCTTCTTTAGGTATGCAAGAGCAACTTTTCTTCAACAGATAATTTACAATTTAAATTTCAGGAATGAATTAAATATATTTATATCAATGAAAATTTTATTTTAAAATTTATTTTATTCATTTTCTTTCTTTTCAGTAGTTTATAATGTAAGGAGTATATAGATAATATTTGATCGGTTGGAGATGAAAAAAATTAGAATATCAAATATGAAAAATGATCTTTTTGAAGTTTAAAGCTTTTTGCAAGTGTAACAATTTCCAGATCCTAAAACTCTGCAAAAGAGCAATTAAAAGTATAATAAAGTATTTCTCAGCTATGTTCTCTATAGTTATCTTCATTATCTTTCAAAACTTTTTGTTAGTCTCGAATCTCAATGATGGTTCATTGTGTTTTATTATTGCGTCATTAAAAACTTTATATATTTCCTTCATTAGATTAAGATTAGTTTTAGTTTTTTGTTTTAATTTTAGCAAAGATTTAATTTTTAGTTTTTATTTTTTTTTTTTGTAAAGATTTATTTTGTTTTTTAATAAAGATTCAATTTTGGTTTAATTTTTAGTTTTTTATATATGTTTAATAAAAGTTCGTGTCATTATTTTCTTGATATCTAAATAAAACGTTTTCGGCCGGATTATTTAACGGTTGTCTACCGGATAATTTAATGGAATTTAATGATACTGTTACTAAAGCGACGTGGATGTATGGTAACAGAAAATAAAATACTGCGGAAATTCGCGGATGCGGCGGATGGACATATATGTAATTAAAAATAAAGCTCTATATATATATAAAATTAAAAATTCGCGTAACAATACATTTGTAAATGACGGGAATATTGAGATTCATTTTATTGCCATATGAAATCACTTCCAAATTTCTCAATTAATGTGTATTTAAAATAAGCCTAACCTCATATAAATTGGAATGTTAAAGCGGATTATTTTTAATACTATTGTACTGTGGGTCAAAATTGTCAATCCAAATCCAATTTTGTATAACCAATGATGGGAATAAATGATATCGGAGAGAGGTTTTCTTTTGAACTTTGGAGCGATCCGCATTCGATTAAACTAGGTTTAGAGTTTTTTCCCGCATATAAAAATCAAAAAAATTGGTACGAATTTTTAATATTTTGGATCATTTTCATTAATTTAATTCATCCGGCACATAAATTTTAATCTGCAACTTCAAATTACCATTTTTTGCATAATTTTGCTTTTGTCTTCAGACAATTACCATATTTAGGAACATACTAAATGTATTATTCATTGTGATTTTCATGATCATAAATTTGTACTAGATCATTCTTAATATAGGATACATACTGATTATTAGATACATTTAATCATTGTAAAAATAGACAAAGATATATTCATCTGCATGGAGTGAAATATGCTTTCACTAATCACTTTTGTTAAGATTATTTCCGACTTTAATATTTTAAGATACATTATTTTACAATACATTGTTGTATTGAAATGAAACAATGGGAATTTATTTATAATTAACAAACGAAATACATTAATATAAATTTTGTGTTTATGGATTTATTTTAAAATACAGCAATTTACTAAAAAAAAAATCAGACAACCATTTATAGTACTTTTGTTCAATTTAAAATTATTATTTATATTTTAATCTACTAAAACAATGATTTATTAATCCATTTGTAATAAAAAATAATATGCGCTTAACATTTGAAAAAAAATGAAATTTAATTTTGGACACATTAAATTAGTTTATTGAAATGATCTTATGAACATTCATAATAAAAAAAAAATTCAAATATTCTTTTGTTTGAGGTCGACGGTTTTTTAACTTTCCACATTAGGAAAGTCCGAAGACGGTTTTTCGACTGCAGTAGAAGAATCCAACGAAATTTCACATTATTAATATTTCCATTAAAGTTCTTATTGACAATATTCATATTGTCCATAAAATATTAATCTCCTTAGAAATTTTGATACACATAAATAAATGCTACATGATTAGACAACCAATCCCAAAAAAAAAATACTTTCCAAAAATAGAAAAAAAAAATTTAAGAATTGTTATAAAGACAGACAATTTTCTTCTTTCTTTTCATTAATAATGGCACAACTTATCGATGATTGTCTTAAAGTAATTTTCACTGAAATACAAGATCCTACTTCTTTATACTCATGTATTTTAGTAAATCGATCCTGGTGTCGTATAGGTGTGCCGATATTATACAAAAATCCCTTTATTTATAAAAATATTTCACGTGAAAAACTTTATAGTATCATAATACATTTTTTATCATCATCTTCAAAACAATTTCTGTCTGATAATAATGTTGAATTAAATTTATCTATTACGTCGATAAATGATCCATTATTTAATTACATTAGTTTTTTTTCTCAACTTTTGCCATATTTTATTGATGATATGGCAAGAACTTTAATAAAGACTGGAGTTGATAGATTTCAAGATAAACGTAAAAGAAATTTATTGAAAGAAGAAATTTATAAATTATTTATCAATGATTGTAAGAATGTTAAATATATTTATTGGAAAGAATTTCCTCTATTTCAATATCCAGGAGCATTAACTTTCTTCTCCCAACTTTGTGCCTTGGGAATTAATCATTATTTTGTCACTTCAAGAAATTTATTTGAAATGGGAAAAATTTGTCAAAATATTAAATATTTAGATGTGTATGAGTGCAAAGGAAATGATCTAGGTTTAATTAATTTTATTGATATTCAAAAAAATTTACAATCATTACTTTTATATTTTAATGATATAAAAAAACCATGTCATATTCAGTTTAGTGAAGTTACTGAAAAAAAAGCTGGTACATTAAAGAAATTTGTATTAAGACCAATAATCATTTTGCTCTCTCCTAAATTTCTTTTATCATTAATTAATTTACAACATTTAGAACTTATTAATGATGATAATTATAATGCAGATGAAAGTAAAGAATGGCAAGAATGGAAAAAATATTTAAGCATCTCTTCTTTTCCAAATATTCAAGTACTTAAAACTGCGTTTTTACTTGATCCTGAATATCAAGGTTCCGAATATGATAAAAAATTTATTGAATCAATTGCAAATTATTCAAAGATTGAAAAATTAACTATTGAAATTGGAGCTGTAAATTTAGATATAGTAAAAAATATTTTCTTAAATTGTAAACAATTGAAAAAAGTAAACCTTTCAACAAGTAAGAAATTACCTAATGGTGATGAATTATTAGAAATTATAACTGAATATTCATCAAAAAATTTATGTGCATTTTCATTTGGTGATAATTGGAACTTTTCAGTTAGTGGTTTGCGATCATTTTTTGAAAATTGGAGGGGTAGAATTCCACTTAAATTTAATTGTTATTATGATGGTATGGGTGCTTGGACTGAGGAACACATTATGATTGTGAAACAATATCGTGATGAAGGAGTAATTAAAGGTTAATTATTTTAAGTTTTAGTTATAAAAAAATATATATTTTTTTATTAAATAATAATAAATATAAAATGGTGTAAAAATTAAAATTTTGTCATAATAAAATGAATTTGACTTAAAAAAATTTAATTTAAAAACAAATTTTATAATTTATATATTTAACATATTGATATTATTTAAATTATTTTTCAAATTATAAATTATTTTTTTTACGTTAACTCTGGCCGAAATTATAATGTTCTACCGGAATCAAGCATTGACAAACTCTCGTTTGATTGTTGTCATTAAAGATGATTAAACTTATACTATCATAAACATTGGTAAATATTGGTTATTCAGGCTTACAATAAGGAATAGATAGTGCAGGCTACAATTACAAATCAAATTTATGTGTTCTTCAGAAGGTTTTGGTTTTCTCTGTTCACGAAATGATAGCATTCTTACCTCAATCATATCTAAGAACAATAACTTTAATCCACAATTATGATTTTTTTTTATTTGAAATATTTACTGTCTCAAATAGAACTGTTAACTTGGCTAAATTTATAAAATATCATGCAATTAAATGCTCTAATGCCTGATAATTATATTTACTTCTTTCTTTGTATTTGTAAGCTAAAAATAATTTTCTTTTAAAGCAATTGAAGTATCTATATGGTGTGACTTAGTGTGTTTGTTTAAAATATTTAATTTCAACAGAATTAGGAAAATTATCAACCAACATTCTCTGAATAACTCAATACATAAATGTTACATTCACTCCTATTTTACAATTTATTCAATTGCTTGTATCTTAAATTTAAGATATTTAAAATATTCAGCATTGTTTTGCATTTACAATAATCCTAGAATCAAAATTATTATTTTTATTATTATCACACCTTATATTTGTTTTAAAATTTAATGATTAATTGAGTGCAAAACACAATAAAAAAAAGATTGAAGAAAGAACTTATCATTTAAACTATCAAGCAGAAGTCCTATAGAAAAATTGAAAATATAGTAAACTGCTGTAGAGAAAGAGATAAATATAAATATAACTAATGGCTAATATAATCACATTTCTAACTAATGAAATTAATCGCAATAATTCATAAATTATTAAAAATATTGTGACCTCAGTTTCCGTCCAGTATTTTAAGAAATGTGACATTAAATAGAATTTTAAACTGAGTGTAATGGTGCATAAAAATACTTTACAAATATATACGTAAATATTTAAATATTTGAATAAACTATTATGGCTTAATATCAACTAAAATAGAAATTAGATTTACTGTATTCTACTCAAATTCATCAGTAATGAATGGTCATAGTTTGTATTTGAAATTTTTGCCAAGAATTTTTTTCGTTTGACTTTTTTTTGAAATCAAAACTATGATATGTGTTATTCAAATTCCACATATCACACTCACACTTACAATAAAAGCTATTATTTAAACAACAATAATAAATTAGATTTGTAAGGGTAGGATTTGAGAATCTAAATATGAACTAAATGTATTCTATAGGCAAAAAATTGCTTTTGAATGACCCAATTTTAACATTATGTTCCTTCCTTATAACAATCCAGTTGAGTATCTCTCTTAATTTTTGGGATAATTTTCAAATTCTGTAGCTCTCTATGCTGGCTTAGACCCAAGTGCTTCCTATTTGTTTTCATTGATTTAATAAAATATCAATTTTGAATCGTAAAATGTAATAAAATAATATTTTACTTGTAGTTCTCATTGAAAATTTTCTTTAGCATTACTGAAATTTTTTGTTAGATCTCATCGTAAAGTATCTGCAGAAGGAATAACTGAAACTATATGGCTTGAGACTTAACTATGTTGAGTAAAATTTGGTTAATACACTATCAAAAACCCAATTATTGCAACAATTACTTCTATTAATATTTTATACGGCAGATTGAAGAAATCAGAAAAATTAAATTCATTTGTATAATTGCATTACAATTTTATAAATTCAAGGAGGGTTATTTTATAGTTAGGCTCTTGCTACTTTGAGACAATCTGTTTTCTACACATAAATACAAATTCCAAAGGTGCATTAAAAAGTTTGGAAATTATGTTGATATTATTGGATTGTTGTAGAAAAATTATCTATTAATGGTCGAAACTTGAACTTTGATAGAAGTATAGGTCATGTATTGATGAACTGAAAACAGATTCTATTATAAAATCTATACAAAAATCCAATTTTATATAATTGACTTCCTTCGTCAATGAAAGTATAATCTTAGTAGATAGTTGTTCCTTCCTTCATTGTTCCATCATTTTTTGTTGGTTTGTTTAACCTAACTATAGAAAATATACGTTCGCATCCTGCGCTATGTGGAGTAATAGATAAAATCTTTATAGTGAGCCTGCGACAAGAACTTGCAACAGAATTTATTTTTAAATTTAACGCGTAAATAATATTAGTATTATTTAATTAATTATATTTACTAAGAATTTTTTTAAAAGAAGGGACCTCTTCTTTTCCGCAGATTGAGACAAAGTATTTTCTTATATTATTTGATAGTTGTAACAATTTTGCCTATATTAATTCTATAACCAGCATCATTAAGAAGTATTGAATTTTCTATTACTTTGAAATTATTTTATTCTACTAAAAATTACACATTGAAATAATTGCTGATAAATATGATTTGGAATAATAGCTTTACAAATTGTTCTTAGCATCTGTTTTCTTTTTTAGTATTTAAATTTCAAAGGTGTATTAAAAAATGGTTGATAATTCTGTTGATATCAGTGTAGGATGTGGTAGAAAAATTATCTGATTAATGGTCAAACCATTTTTTGAACTTTGATAGAAATATAGGTCATGTATTAATGAACTTGAAACAGATTCTATTATTATACAAAAAATCCAACCTTTAATTGTTTATAAAGATATTCTTATATTTTTGATAGTTGTAGCAACTTCGTCTATATTAATTCTATAGCATAATTGCCTGTATTGTGCATTTGTGATTGTGAGTGTTTTGTGTATTGTTGAGAATCTGTTATAAAAGGAAGTAAATGAAGAAGAATTAATTTCAAAAAGCAAGATGAATATATATACAGTATATATCCTGCATTTTTCACATTAAATGTGATAAATAGAATTAAATTAAAAAAATAGGCATATTTTAAATACATTTATATATTTGTCAAATGTAAAAAAAAAAAAATTGTTAAATACTTTATTGTAACAATATCAAATTTTTACTCACTAAGCCCAAACTACCGGTTAATTAAAGGGGACTGTCGATCGTATGAGGCTTAGCGCTGTAAATTATGACAAATTGTCTGTGAAAAATCCATTAGGATATCTAGATAATAGGGAAAGTGTTATACGCAGTGTGTGCATTAGCAAAAGGAGATGTACCTAAATGTAGAAAAGTCAAATTGTTAGTATCTTCTTAAAAACACAACGCGCATATTCACTGCATAACAAAGATTTTTGAATAACCATTGGATATTGCTAAATAGTTATCAAAGTGTCAATCAGAATTTGAAAGAATTGACCCTCAAAAAAAAAACTTCTTATCAAGATGCAATCGCGATAAAAAAAATGTATTGTTTAAAAGTCATTAATAAGAATTGACTTCTATAATTGATAAAAAAGAGGCCACAAATCCCGTAAATATTTGTAATCGGGAACAGAAACAATTCGTATAGAAGAGGCTATGAAAGAATCAAAAAAGATGAAAAAGGTTGGATTGAAAATAAAATACCTTGTAAATATGGATTCATCTAAATTTTATTTCTCATAAGAATGTGATTCATATGGCTGATCAAATATTTTTATTTTATAAGCCTCATTGTTTTAATATCATAACTTATTTGATCATTTTGTAAATTGGCTTAGAAAATGCTTAGCACTGGAAGCCTCAAAAGCAATGTTCGATGATTAAGTTTGGTACAGGTTCCGTATAAATTATTATTTATCGCTATATGAAATAACTTCCCAATTTCCACCATACATAATAAAGAAAATTTAAAATAAACCCAATATTAAATTTAAATTATTGAAGGTTAGATTAAATCAAAAATTCCCATTTTCTCCAAAAAATTATCAAATTCTGTACATGGATTTCCATACATAAAGTATTTCTCATCAAAAATATTTAAAGATGAACCTCCTTTTTAATTATAAACTTTTTGTATTTATAATAAAAGTGATTGAAAGTCAATTCCTGAACAACGGTTTCAAAAATCAAGGAAGTAATATCATAATTATTGAGATGAAGGTCGTTTTTAATAATTTTTAAACAAGAAAGCCAAAATAATTATAAATCAAACATTACGACGCAATTTAAATTTTCAAGTTCAAAAAAAAACTTTGTATGGCTATTTATACTATATACGAAATACTTTTGAATTTTTTGAATTAGACGTATTATTTACTAATTCCTAAATCATTTAAAACCAGAAGAAGAATAATATATATAATTTAAATAAATAACTTTAATTTCAAAACGAGACCATTATTAATTCAATAAATTTATTTTTGAATTTCAAAAAGGATAAAAAGAAATGTACAGTATTTATGATAAAATTTAACAAATTTCAATTACGTAATAAGTATTTTTAAAAATTTTTATTGCTAAATTATTAATAAATTCATATAAAAGAAAGTCACGAAATAATTAGGAATAAAGTTATGGGTATCAATATATCGACAGAAGAAGTGGCTATTTTTGAAGGTTTCGGTGCCAAGCAAGTACAAGAACAGGACGCTACGTTGTTAGCAGCAGGTATTAAACCGGAGGACCAAGACGTTAAGATAAGATCCTTTCTAAATATTAACGGAGCACTGATAAGAACAATAGCAACACTGGTTCATGCAAAAACAAAAGAGCAAATAGAATCACTATGCAAAGCGAATACATGTCAAACTTATTCAAGGATAAAAATGAAATTAAACATCTTCAAGAGCAACTAGTTACATTAACAAACCAATACATAGAAGCAGAAAAGTTTGCAAAACATCGAATAGAAGAATTATCGAATAAATTACAAGAGACGATAACAGATCGGAACACCTTGAAAAACGCATATGGGGAAAAGCAACCAGAAATATTATTAAGAGAAACGGGATATTACGAATCAAAAGCACATTACGCAGACCCGAACGAGAGCGACTGCGCCTCATCAATCATAAACGATAGTGAAGATGAAAGCATGACAGAATCGTTAACCAATAGATTCAGGAATATGGAGATACCACAAAGTGTTACAGCTAGGGGAAAAAGACCAGTTGGAGTGGAAGATGAACCAATAGAAACAAAAGAAAATAATAAAAATGGAAGGTCTCTTAATAATTCGATACATGCAACAAAGAAAAAGATTCAACACGAGGAAAAACAAAGTTTTCACAAACATGTGCTAGGGGTAAATTGTGCAGCTAGTGGAGTAACCAACGAGGGGTTGGAACAGATGATTAAAGAAGATATGATCAGCAGTAATATAAGCTATGAACAAATTAAGGAAATCTTTGTTAATCATAACAATCACATGACAGTGACGGTAGCACAATTAAAAGACGCAAACAAGATTATGATGACAGATCACGGGAGGAAGTACAAATATGTGAAGTTATATGAACTAAATCAAACCATAGGCCACACAAAAATATTATTAAAAAATGTATCAAAACACGTGACTAAAGAGATGATAAAGGAAGCTGTGGAAGGTAAAATAGGAACGGTGGGAAAGTTAAACTACAAAGTAAACGAAGTGAGAATTGATGTGGAAGTTGAAGTAGAGGTACAGATACCAGATCAAAAGTTTAAAGAAATGTGGTCAATTGGATGTAATGGATACAGAATAGAAGTGCAACAAATACAAACAGTGTCAGAAAGAATGTTAAAAAATAGAAGGAGATTCTTTGCTAAAATCAAAAATTTACCACCAAATAGCACGGATCAACAGTTAGAGGGGGAATTATTACCAAGACATGCAAAACATTGGAAAGTTTATAACGTAAATGATCACATGATGGAAGGGTTGGTATTATTTGAATCAGCTAAAGATAGAAACATAGTGATGAAAAAGAATGTCAAAGTTAATAACAAGGAATATATATGGTGGAGTTCCGAGAGTACTCAATATACGGATCGACAAAATCCCAAATATAGAACATTTTACTGCGGAATATGCAAACGAAATAACCACAATACACAAGATTGTTTCTATAACAATAGAAAAGTAGAGAAGTATTGCTCAATATGTAAACGATCAAATCATACAACTAGAAATTGTTTTTATAATAATGCTAATAGAAGTAGTAATGGAAACACAGGGAGAAAAGTAACATTTCAAAATAGATCGTCAAGCACACAATACAGAAATGACGAAGGAAGAAGATTCAGAAACAATGACAAACAGCAGTTTTTTCATACCGAAGCCAATAGAACACCAATTAATAGACCACGTGTTAACAATCGATCAGGATCAGAAAGAACAAATGAATATCAAGGATATCAAAGAGGTAATGGAAGACAATATAGAAGACGAGAAGGGAAGAAACAACAGAGGGACTGGTGGAAGAGTCCACCATTAAATATGTTCGAACAAAAATGAATAAAGGTAGAGAGGAGGAGAAGAAGGAGGAGATACAGGAGAAGAAAGAGGAAAAAAAGAGAAAACACAAAAAAATTAGGAAAAATATAAACAAAAATAATAAAAAAACAATCACTAGAACAACAGAGACAGAGGCGGAGATAATTACAAGAGAATATAATAAAGAACAAAAAGAATTGGAATTAACAATGAACAAATTTAAGAAACTAAGAATAACGGATCAAAGTAATGATACACTAACAATAGTAACACATAATGTGAAAGGAATGAATAATCCCAAAAAAAGTAATCAAATTATAAAATATATAAAAGGAAAAAACAGAAAATGGGACATAATAGGTTTATCAGAAACAAAACTTAATGAAAGGAATGATCGTTATAAATTCAAAGAATTAGAAGATCAATATACAACAATAACAGCTAGTCACGAAGAAAATGCGAGAGAAGGTGTAGCATTGATAATTAGAAACCAATTCAAAAAATATATTAGAAATATAGAAAAAATATAAGGACAATTAATAAAAGTAGAGTTAATATTTAATAACGATAAAATAATAATATGATGATAATACAAGTTTATCAACCAAATAATGATCGAGAAAGTGGAAACAAAATAAAGATGATGATCAATGACTGGACAAATAGAAAAGATAAAGACAAATGGGAAATTATAGTAATGGGTGATCTAAATGAAAACATGGATAAATTGATCAACAAAAAAGAACATAGGAAAATTAAAAGAATGCTAGTGGACCAACTAAAAAGTAAAGGATATACAGATATACAGGAGAAGATTTTGGAAAATAACGAAGAATTAGAATATACATGGTCAGATGGATTGCACAAAGCAAGAATAGATTTTATTTTAGCAAATCCAAAGATTTTAAACAGGATAAAAGAATTCAAATTAAAAAATAGTAAAAATTTTACGAAAAGTGATCATAAAATTTTAATGGTAAAAATAATGAAAAACAAAGAACGTAAAAGTCAATGGGAAAAAAATAAGAAGAAATTGATAGTAGATAACAATAATATTATGGAGAAGCACTGGAATAAATTCAACGAGTATACTAAAATGGAAGTTGAAAAGTTGGAGATAGATAAGTTGGAAGATTTAGACATAGATGAGTTAACGAAAATAATTGAAAAAATTATGATAGATACGAGAGATTTAACGTTACCAACAAAAGAAATAAGGATAAATAATAAAAGGAAAAGAAAACCAAGAGAAATATTAAATTGGAATAGATACAAAAATTGGATAATAAAAATTAGGCGTAGTTTAAAAATATTTACATTAATTTTATAAAAGAAAAAAGAATAGATAAAGATGAAATAAATGATCTTAACGAGAAAATAGAAAGATTTAATAACAATGTACCAGAAACCATGAAAATTGTAACGAACAAAAATTATAATTTAGAAGCAATAGACAAGGTAAACAAAGTAAAGAAATTAATAGAGAAAAAAATAATTGAAGAATTAAACTAGAACAAAAGGAAATTACAGAGGCGATCAGAAAGAGAGAATTAGAATTAGAAAAAGATCCAAAAAAAAAATGATCAAAAAGATCTTATGGGAAAAACAATTGAATAAATTAGAATTAGATCGTATAGTAATAGAGGATGGAAATTATAAATATAGAGTAATAACATCGGAAAATGAAATTAAGGAAAAAGTTAAAAATCATTATGAAGAATGGATGAGGAAAAGAATTATAAACAAAGAATTAGAAAAAGAATGGGAAGATCAATATTGTCCAATAGAGGAAATAAAGAAAGAATGGTATGAAAATTTAATAGAGGAATTTACATTAGAAGAAATAGTAGAAGTAATTAGAAATTCAGCAAATAATAAGGCACCAGGATTAACGGGGATTACTTATGATATGTGAAAGAATAGTAACTTAGAAGTTAAAAAATTATTACAAAGATTGTTTAATGATATATTATGGAAAGGGGAATATCCTAAATCATGGAAGGAAGGATTAATATTTCCGATACCGAAAAAGAAAGAATGGAATGGAGATTTAAAATTAATGAGACCTATAACACTGATAGAGACAACGAGAAAATTATTTAATAAAATAATAACTAATAGATTAACAGATATATGCAAAAAATATAATATTTTAAAAGGAAAAAATTATGCAGCTCTTAAAGGGGATAGTACATTAGAACCAATTCATACAATGTATAATATGCTACAAGAGGCAAAAGACAAAAAGAAAGAAATATGGGTCTTGTTTATGGATATTAGCAAAGCGTATGATTCAGTTAATAATAATCTATTAGAAAAAGCATTGAGAAGAATTAAATTACCGAAAGTGATCATTAGTCTTATTATGGATATAAATGAAAATAGATTCAATAGGGTAATAGTGAATAATAATATAATAGAAAGATTCAAAGTGGAAGATGAGATAGATCAAGGCGAAGTGTGGTCTCCTATATTGTGGCGAATATTTCTTGATCCCTTATTAAGTGAATTAAATAAACATAAGAATTTAGGTTACAAAATGACAAGAGACAATGGATGTGGATGGTCATGATTTCAGGTCTAATCACTTAGCCTTCATGGATGACACGAATATTGTGGCGAATAATAAAAGCAATTTAAAAGCTTTATATAAGATTTGCAATAGTTTTTATCAAATGGCTAATATAAAAGCAAATCCGGATAAGTATGAATTGCTGAACATGAATGCAAATGAAGATAGCATAGAAATCAATGAGCAAATAATAAAAGCGAATAATAATTTAGAAGGGATAAGATATCTAGGTGTTTATATAAATAATAAATTATCAAAGGAAGCTGGAAAAATTAAAATTAATAAGATAATTACATCAGCAGTGAGGCAAATGAGTTGGAAGAAATTAACAGACAAACAAGTAATTTATATGTAGAATAACGTTTTAGTACCGGCTATAGAGTACCAAATGCAAACTACTATATTATCGAAAAATGAATGCAAAACAATAATGAGACCAATTAAAAAATTAATCAAACGAAAAGCTAATTTGTCAATTGCAACGCCGGATGCGATTTTATATAGTGATTTATTTTTAAATGTAAGCAATATATATGATCGCCAATTAGAACACCATGCTAATATGATGCTTTACAAATTAAATAGTGAAGGAGAAATGGGAATAAGTACAAGGATAAGACTGGACCAAATAAAAACAAATGAGATGATATTAGGATGTGTGTTAGAAAATATATATAATATCAATAAGAGAACGGATGACATACTAATCAATGGGATAAAATTATTAGAGGAAAATAATTTTAGATTGTGTAATCACTTAAATATACATAATCATATGGATAAAAAAGGGTGTTTTAGAATTACAGATATTTTGATATTTTAAATAAAGAAACATTTAAGAAAGGTAAATTAAGTATAAAATCAACGGAAAGTATGTTTATAGAAGATATAATTACAGAAGATAATAAAATAAAATCGTGGAAGCAAATATGTAACGAAAATGGTAGAAGTGCGAAGAGACGAATTCCAAAATGGAAAAATATTTTAACTAATAATAATGATGAAAATAAATTGGAGGGTATATATAGTGATCTAAGAGTCGTTAGAAAGAGAAAAATTAAATTATAGTAAAAGTAAAGAAAATTGGGAAAAATTTGAACAAGTATTTATAAAAGAAGATATTGAAAATATGAATATAATTAATAGAAAATTATTAGAGATAGATAATATATGGGGAAGATTTAAAAAAATTAAAAATAGTATTGAAAATGAATTATTAGAAAAATATTATAATAGTGACAGTATAAATCAAACGTATAAAATAGAGAGAGAGGAAAAAGATAACAATAAGGTGATAATGAAATGGAAAAAGAACATAAATGAAAAAGAAGAAGAAATTATTAAAATAGAAGTAAATGATACGGAGAAAGAACGAAATTTAGGATTATTGTTAATTATAATAGGATTGGCGGCGAAAAAATTATAATCGAATCAGTAGAAACGAGAAAATTATATAGTATAATGGAAAAAATGGATAAGGTTGATAAGAAAATGGTGAAGAGAAAGACTTGGAAAATAAGAAATATAAATTATATAGAAAGATTATTAGATTTAATGAAAAGAAAGAATATTTTTTGGTCGTTAAAAGAATGCACAAAGAAAGGAAAATTAAAAAGTATAGATCAGATTGGAGAATTGAAAAGTGAAATAGTAGATATTAACGAAATAGAAGAGTTAATACCAGTAAATAGATATAGTTTATACTGGAATAGGAAATTAGTAAATGATCAGATAAGTGAAACGGTAAAAAAATTTAATAAATTAAAATATTTAGGAGACTGGCTAACATTAAAATTAAATAAAAAATTAATAACAAATTTAGGAAAAAAGGAAATTAATTGGGAAAAAACGATAGAATATATAAAAAATTATAGAGAAGGAGGTATGACAATAACATCTGATAAAGATAGGAGGGATAGGAGTTATAATATAAAGAATTTAATCGAACAACTACCAACCTATAAAGTAATGACAAGAAGAAATGAAGAAATTTATGATGTGAAATGTCCTAGATGTAACAAAGAAGAAGAAACATGGATGCACATTTGGCAATGCGAGGCAAATGAAATTAAAATTCAAGATATTATACAAGATGAAATTGATATTAATATAAAAGCTTTGCAACAAAAGAATATTAAAATTAATAGAGAAAAATGGCATCAACGTATATTAGAAATTCTAATACAAAGATCGAATTATATCGAAGGTGGTTATATGTATCACGAAGTCATAAAGGGAATATTTAATAGAAAACTTTATGAAATGGAATTACCGAAACAAATCAAATTAAAAATGGAATCATTTATAACAAACATTGCAAGAAAAGCAAGAGAATTAATTTGGAATAAACGTTGTGATCAAGTGACAGATTTGGAAAAAAAGAGAGGTTTAATAAGATCAGAAAAAC
>QKYT01000086.1:238943-254188 GCA_003550305.1 Glomus cerebriforme | reverse complement strand
GGTTTATTATGATGGGCATGAGCGACCAGATGTAGTGAAATACAGAAAGGAATGGTTGAAGAGGATGTTCGAATATCAAAGGTTAATGAAAAATTTNGATGNCGATATGATGGATATTGTTTCAGAACCTCNGCTTAAGCCGGGAGAAAAAGAATTAGTACAGGTGACGCACGATNAATNTCATTTTTACGCAAATGATGGANAACGGAGAATCTGGATNAGAGAGGACGAAGATATCTTACGATCAAAACACCAAGGACGCTCTATCATGGTTTCCACCTTTCTTTGTTCATGCCATGGGTTGCTACGTTTATCTGATGAACAAATGCAGGAAAATCCACATATTAAAAGTAAAGAGNCTTTCGTTCTTCGTTCGATACAAACGGACAGGTATTGGAAATCGGAGCATATGCTGGATCAGGTAGGTTAAATCTAAAATTAAAGTATGGTTAGGAAATTGTAAAAGAACAATTACAAAATAAATTTAAAATAAAATAAACCTTCTTTACAAAAATTAGCTCNTGCATCAAGCTATTCCGATATTTGAGGTATTGCACCCTGGTTGTGTTGGTGTATTTTGTTTTGATCAATNTACGAACCATAATGCAATGGCGGCTGATGCATTAATCNNGACAAGGATGAATTTGAGTCCCGGGGGTGCGCAACCTAAAATGCGTGATGGTTGGCACATCAATGAAAANGGANAAAAACTTGTGCATCNGATGGTATTTCCGGATGATCATAAACTAAAAGGGAAGCCGAAGGGTATCAAGCAAATACTTATGGAGCGTAACCTTTAGCCAGCGAAGGGTGTTCATTTGATGTGTGAGCAATGCTCTGGAAAACAAGATGATATTGATCCGGAGAGGTTAGACTGTTGTGCACGAAGAATNATGTCATTGCAACCNGATTTTTGTGAACAACGGTCAATATTGGAAGAGGCAATAATTAAAGCAGGACATATTTTTGAACGCTACCCCAAATTCCATTGTGAGTGCAACTTTATAGAATGATACTGGGATTTTACAAAACGGGAAACAAGACGTCTCTGCAATTATAACTTTAATGACTTATNGGTNCAAGTTCCGGAAGTTCTCATTAATGTTCCTGTAACAACCATTCGTAAATTTGCANGCAAGTCTTGGAGGTATATGGATGCATACAATAAAGGATTAGAGGGTAGAACCGCTGAGTGGGCTGTTAGCAAATATAAATCCCATCGTCGCTTACCTGAAAATATCGAAAGAATTATGGAACAGTTAGATAATACAGAATAATAAAGAATTGCATTATTATTAACTGCTTTTGTGATATGACTTTTATAGCTTTGTCAACTGCTTTTGTATTGCTGAAATCTACAATTTACAGTTTCTTGTTCGCAATGTGTTAAAAATGCGTAAACGTGCAAAATTAAGATTTCGAATCATGAATTTTTATTGGCTCATCTCGAGTCACGTGATTAAGGGTCGGTTCCAGAAAATTGAAACAATGTCACGTGATTGGCGAGTTAAGACTTCCGGCACCATAGTACAAAGTTTATATAGGGACTTATAGTATATTATAAATTTTTACTTTTTTGAATATCTTTATAATGTATTACATAGTTTGCATATAATTATTCTTACAGTATATAATTACAAAGTAAACGTATAAAGATACAGAATAAATAAAATAAAATAAATTCATATAAAATATAATCAATTATATATTTTTGTATTTGAATTACGTAGATTATTTTCAGTTATTTAAGCTATTCCATTTTACTGATAGGTCATTTTTCGTCAACATTAAAATAGTAGACTTAATTCCAATGATGATAAATGTTAAACTTGAAACAACTAATATTCTACTTGTTCAAATATGATTATAAAAGAAAATTAGAAAGAATAATAATTTGGGACAGGGTTAACTGTTCATAAATTCCCAACTAGTATGATAACATCACATTAATTTTCTTTTAATTCATATCTCACTTTCATTTTTTTAGTTTGGGATCTTGAATACCAAACTGCATCACCAATCGTTAAATAAAATATCTTAAAATAATTGCACCTCTTGCAATTAAACTTTGCGCGACTTTATCGGTTATAAAACTTTGACGATTTAAAATAATAAGTGAAATGGGTGTTTCGATAACATTTTGGTTTGCATCAATTATTTCTGATTATGGATTACCAGATAGAATTATTCAATAGAGCCTTCAGAATCTCAATAGCTTTTTTTTTTAAAAAAAAAATAAAAAAAAAAAAATTGAAAAGAAAAATTTTTTATTCAAAAAAAAGAAAAACTAAAAGAATAAAATAAAAAATAAAAAAAAATTGGTTCAATTATCATTTTCATTATATATTAGGAACGATTACATTTTGAATCTTAATTTTTGCACGCGCGCAGATTTGGTGAAAATTCGGATTCAAAAACAAAAAAGCCGGATTTATTTTTTTGGAACGGTAATCTTGGCCAGAATTAAGTATTTCATCTGTAGATGTTTGTAGAATTTCCTTTATATACAACTACGATAAAATTATTCAATGACTCCTGAGTTTATACATGTACATTCTAACATTTTAACAAATCTGAAGCGCTGGATGGTCTACTCACCATAATGGGGTTAGGGTGAAAGATTTGTTTCGTGGTATATATCTCCTAATTTAGTTATTAATAAATTTTGGGAACTCTGACTAAAAAAAAGGAGTCAAAGAAAAATGAAAATTTTCTCAGAAAAAGGATAACACTGTTATTAAGAACCAGAAAATAAGCTGCATTATGCCAATTTTGATCGGCATTGTGATGTCTTTGGACAGAATTATAGGAAGCATATTACGACATTCGTTACACGTACAGATTAAACCGGATCCGGATGATTGACGACCAGGAATTCCATTGACAATCTAACGGTTTTTATCTGGATCGTCGGATCGAAGTACTATAAAAAGGTTCCCAGAAAAACTCTATATAAAAACTTTTTCTTCTCGTAACACTAAATGAATATTCATTCTTATGCAAAATTTATGATTTTTATGACACATGTTCTGATTGTAAATTGGTGATCTAATATGGGAGAACACTTTGAAAATGCTGTAAATTGTTTATTAAGAAGTTCTTATCAGAAGAAACATGTTTTAACATTTGAGAAATTAATGAAAATTCAATCTAAATTATCAAAATGGTAAGGTTTTATAATATAACTATCAAAGTTAATGTTCGTAATATAATCAAATGCATTAATCATGTAAATCATTATCAATTATGATATTACGTCATTAATTGCTGGGTCTTGGTTAGTTCTTCGTTGAATAATTAATATTAACAAACAATTGGTGGCGGTGATCGTTTGTAGCAAATGCTCGGGACAATTTAAAGTTCATGATATTGTGTACTTTGGTAAGTCTCATTTACAAGAATCTATTTTTCGATAATTTATGATAGAAAGTATTTTTTACCACACATACACGTTAATTATTAACGACTTCTAATCAAATAGATCGCCAAGATCAAAGATATATCATCAAAATGCTTGTGTAAACAAATAGTCGGATGTCTGTACCCGAGCTTAAAATTGAGGTATCATTAATTTATATGTGTTTAATTTGAGTGTTCATAATTTCCATATACATAATTAATTTTTTTTATAACTTTTTACATTCATCTTATAATTTCAATACAATAGGGAAATTTCGGACGTGATGACATAAAATTTGCAAATTTATTTTCCAACTTAGATAAAACAGAAGAAATTATTAAAATATTTTCCAAGGAAGTCGCTAACTAAAACCAACTAAATAAATATGGAATATAATAATCTCAAGGAGGATAAACGTTTAGAGCAAAAAGGTTAACGCACTAAAATGACGGGTTATGAAATGTATGGTGTTGAGGTAAGAAAAAAAAAAAGAAAATAGAAAAATAATATTACTTTAATTTACTAACGGTAATGTTTATTCTCCCCCTTTTTTTAGTGATGGGTAAATTAATCAACATTTTCACTAAAATCTTCTTGGTCCAAGGGTAAAACTGAAGGTAATGAAAGATGTAAATAAATTTAAAGAAGAATTGTTTCACTTCAATAGAGATTAAACTTATTTGAACAATTTTTTTTATATATTAAATTTTTGTGCACGCAACAAGAGCAAGAGCCAAGAGGTACACCCAGATCCCAAGATGCATCGTTAAGATTTTTCATTTGTAAAACTAGACAAAGTTGGTAAGATATAGATATTTGTTGAACTATCAGCGCAGAGCGGCAAAACTTACTTTCTTGACCCTGTACGACTTACTTTCTTGACCCACCTATATGTAATACAATACATGCAGGTCAAGAAGATAACACGAGGTGGGTCAAGAAGGTAATATTTGCCGCAGAGCGACTTTAAGCTCCTTGGGATCGATCATCTATTTGTACCACAGTCTTACTTGAATGACCTGTTTTTATATTTGACCATGACTTGTAATTTCCTAAATTACAATGCAGCAAAAACATTTACCGTAAGTAGTTAGATAATGTGCTATATAATAATCACTTTTCGTCATCATCTTAAGAACATTTTTTTTTTTAGTAAAAAATTTTTAATTGTGGGATATCCAACAACATCTCAGTTTTGCTGGTGATAAAATTCTGAAAATGAAAGAATGCGAACTCAAACTATATATTTTGTTGATCTTTTTTTGGGCTGACCAACACGAATTCATTATTCCTCTCTATGAATTTTTAATGGGATCCATGGCTGGTTCTGGATTAAGCAATCTAATGTTTGTTCCTATATTGAAAGTTTACAAGGTATGTGATCATTATTTTTATTGACGCCAGTAAATATATTTTGTTTATTTGGGTTATTATTTTTTTATTTATTTAATTTGGTCCTTCTAATTCAGTTGTATAATAGCGCATCTTTTATTGTTGAAAAAACTTGGTACAAATTCATAAATCTTTCAGTATGTACAATCTTCAGGAGAAATTAAATCAAGAATGACCGCACATATATATAAAATAGGTCCCTACCTACTGAATTTGATGTTCATGGTTGTAGAGGCCACTAATATTGAAGGGTGAAAAGTTTCAATATTCAAAGGGAGTGGAGAAAATATTGTTAGGCTCAAGTATCTAAAGATAATTTGCAAACTTGAACATACTGTATACCATTTCAACAGGTAATATAAATAAATAAATCTTTCTTTTCTTTTTAGTTTGATATCTAGATGATTTTTTTTCTTTTTATAAAAATAGAAAATTAAATTGATGTCATGAGAGGGCGAGTATATATGATTAACTCTTGATGCCGGAAATTCCAAAGTTGCAAAAATCAATCAGACGTTACTTTCGCCTTAAATGATAATGAATTAGTTCATGGTGAATTACCGACGGAGAGAAATGTTTTTTTTTTGTTATTTTCAACCCAGGAAAACATAAACATGTTTGTATTTTATTTATTTTAATTAATTTTTAACGATTACATGATTTTATTGATATTTTATTATTATAAAAGAAATTCTTCCACGTGCACAATATTAGTCACCATATGCTTATTTGACGCTCTATCTTCCAACTTGTGGTCAAATATGTTTTAAATCTGACAAACATTGAACCAAATAATAGCCCGCAAAAAAAGAGCTTCATCCAAAAGTCAGATCACCAAGATCTCGATAAGAAGCGCATAGACTCTGGATAGAAGCATTTGATTCAGTATTTGCTGTTATTGTTAATCTTATTGAACCACGAGATCATGTGCAAACTGCACACTATATCCTTACTGGCGAGTTTCCCACTCATGGACGATCAACAACAAAAAAAATTAATTGCAAGCATTATAATGTTCAATTGTAATGATGGAATTTCTCCACATTCAACAAGTGAATTCATGTTTGAAATGATGCCAATGGACGCCATCCTATTAAAATACAAACGTGAAGATATCTCCTTCCTGGATGCCATCTATAATTTCTTGGAAACACAATCACTAAAGTTTGCGATTGGTTATGATTTTTCTTATAAAGGTTATACATCACCAATGATAATTCTGCATTATTAGCGTCGATTCATCGATTATATCCATGGATGATGTCGTGGAGCAATTTATGTGATTACTTTTATACACGCGATTTTCACAAGTTACTATGAAAATGTTTAGGAGATGATACGGTTCATATGATGACTTCGATGAATTGGATTTCTGAGATCTTTGGTGCACATATCATGAATCATAGGAGTAAATATCGTCATGAAATTAATAGAAAAGCTTTTGATAATTGAAAAATCTATGGATCCATCCGGATATTTCCGATATGGTTATAACACATCCGTATAATGTAGGTGATATTGATGTGACAATGATGGTGAAGGATAAATGGCTTGATTACTTTTTAAAAGGGCAGGAATTGAATATTGGCAACGCTACATTTGAGCTGTTTTCCCATACTCATAAGATACATATTCTCTTGAATATTTATTTTACGTATAGAAAGAAGTTTAAAGTTCACACTACTTATTGATGAATACTTCTTGTTGATTAGTTTTTTTTTCAATAACCTACAATAAATATGTACAGTATATCATAATTGTTTATATTTAATTAATGTGGTATGGTACTGGTGTGTGGTTGTAAAATTGATTAGTTTGATCCAAAATTTGTAGCCTTTAATTGAATAAAATTTTGCTTGCTCAAAAACTTGTAATTTCAGCAGTATTTCAGCCCGCGCTATGCATCAATCTGATTGATCAAGTAAAATTAGTGGATACACGAGGAAAAATTTTGTATATAAATAAATATTTCTAATTTGAGATGTAATTTCAAATAGATTTGATAAAACTTTATAGAACCTTCCAGACATCAAAAATCACGACATATTATTACGGCATGTATAAATTAAAAAATTTATAAAATCAAATTTGGTTTAATTTTTTATCAATCGGAGGTACTTTCGGAAGTATAAACAGGTTTTTGTTACTTTTATAGGTATAAATTTGGCACAGTATGCATTATAACATTGCTTGGTGGGAATTTTTTTCCAATGAAGATACATTAAAACCTGTTTGGATTTGCATTTGCTCATGTTTATGGGAATAATTCCTTATCGTTATTTTTCAAAAATTATGAGTTGAGCCAATCGCTAATGGAATTGATATGTAAATCGATACATTTGAAAAGTAGTATAAATAATATGTTACTTTTGTTTATCATCCATATCTTCAAACTCGAAAACCTTTTTATGAAAAAAAAAATTTGAACATTCATTTAATATCATGTAAAAACAAACACATCTCATGTCACTTATTCTTATAAATCGTAATTGGTATTTCACTTTCCAAGACCCCTATACACGCGCTGAATGGTTAATTAATATATGAATAATATATTAGAGCGTATACTCTCTTTCATGAAGTTAGGTTAGGAAATAGTTTTATAACGGAAAAGTTTTAATTGCAAGAGGTGCAATTCATTCCAGATATTTCATACAACGACAATTTCCGGTAACGCAATTTGATATTCCATATGGTGCAGAAGAGTTTGTTGGATAAAAGACTGTCATGACTGTCATCTTAAATATTTGCACCAAATCACCTTCATCTAATCTTGTTACCCCAACTGTAGACCCAATTAAAAAGTTAGGAGCATTATAATTTGAAGTACACAAGATGGTTGAGAGCTGGACTGGCATTTTAAAAATGCTTTTTTTTTTTGTTTTTAGAAAAAAAAGACCGAGGATTTTTTTATTTGAATTAGTTCTCTCCTGGTTCGTGGGCTGCTAGTGTGCTTTTATAAAATTGATTACTGAAGAAGCACTTCATCAGCTAAAAGGAAATCTTGCTATAAAGGAAATGATATGGAATTATACCATTAATCAAGCATCACAAAGATTTTTTGATGTGTATATATATGTGTGTGAAAATATACGTGAAATGGAGGATTTAATCATAAATTCATCCCCTTCTCTCTATCTTTCTGCTGAATATTATTCATCCTGTTGATGGGTATGAAAATAATAAACGTATTCATCTATATCAAGTGCCGTGTTGATTCTGATATCGTCAAATAATAGAAGCAAATCGGATATAATGAAGTCTGCAGATATTTAAATGATATAGTAATAAAGGGAATGTTTATGTATGATGTTTTTTCCTCTTACTCCACCAACCAATGTTTGTCCAACCTCTCCGTAAAGTTAAAAGAACTAATTAATATTGGATTTGAATTGAATGGTGACGTAATTAAAATTACCATCAAAATTTGACATTATTGGAGAGGCAATCTTATATTCATTTATTTGGTTTACGAAAAAAAAAATTTTTTCGTAATATTTTTTTTTTGTATCATCAAGATTTTTTGTAAACGAAAGATATTTTATTTACGAAAAATAATTGTTTTTTTTTAATGTAACGAAAATTTTTAATTCTTTTGTATTTTTAATACATGAAAATTTTGTAATATTCCTTTATGAAAACAAATTATAAATAATTCAAAGAAAAATTATTAAAATGTTACAGATTTCAAACTTTGTTCAATTATTGAACGTAAAAAAATGTTAGATTTATTAAATTAGTTTTTTTCCTACAATCTTTAACGAGGACCCAGAAATATATATATGGAGGTCAGGTTGAGCCAACCGAATTTTACTATTAGCTGTACGCATTTTTTCAGGGCCGGAATTATGACAGATACTATAATGAGTAATAAAAGTCTGACCTGCATTATCAAAAGTTGTCTAAAAAAGGAAAGATTTACATGGTTTTTTTGTCTCAATACGCAAACTTAAACCCTTTTATATGTATTTCTGGGTCCTCTAACGGTTTAATTTTCTTTATTAAATTTGATTAAATTCTGTAAACTTTAATAGTTTTTAATATAATATAACTAATACTCAGATTTTTGAATCCCTTTCATTCATGCTAGCTAATTAATACAAATAAATAAAAGAATTAAACTGATCCTACAAAAACATGTAACGGAAACAGACTTTCTAATAAGTTATTTTGTAACAAAAATAGTAATAATTAATGTTTTAAAACTTTTTTCAGAACTTATTATTATAATAAACTAGATAGTAATTCTGGATATTATTAGAATTTTAAAAATAATTATTGTACATATAAATTATTTACACAAATATTTCAGAAAGATTGCTCTTTTCTAAAAGTATTGCTAATTATTTTTTTCCATTCGATTTATGGTCAAAATAAACTCATTTGCAAAATTTTGAAGAATGATATAATTAATATATTAGAAGTATATAATACTGTATATTCTTACTGATATAATCATTTGGTATTTGTATTATATTCATTCATGTTTTAAACAATTTAATATTTGGTTTTTATTTATTATTTATTCATTTTTCATTTTTAGTAAATATAATAAGTTTATTAAAATAACATAAATTATAAAAAAAATAAAAGAAATATTATATTTAAGTCAAAAATTTTTTTTAAAAATTGTAAAAATTGGTAAAATTATATCTCCTACTAAATAATAAACTAAAAATTAACATTATAACTATTCTGTATGTCTTCTAAAATAATAACTATTTGCATATATCTATTTCTAATTGATCAATCCTGATTTTTTGTTGTTATACCCATTTCTTTGTTGTTCTTTATCATTATTTCTCCCTTTTGTTCATAATTCAAATTTTTCTGGATTTACTTTAGACTTTGATATAAACTCTAAAGTTGTAAAATTTTCTCCTTTTATGTTTGTTTCATCAATTTATTGTATATTGGCTTATTCTTTTTGCTATATCTTTCCATATAATGATGCCCTTCCATCAATTATTTTAAGTTTCAGCCTTGTGACCATACTCCCTCCAGAATCGAAACACTTTGGTTTCCTTCTTCTTTTAATTCACATATCATTCCATTTAAATTTCTACAGTATTGGTTGTAAAGGAGCAATTGCTAATGATGAAATAAACTTTGTCCAATCCACCTTCTACAGTGAATTCTTTAGTAGTTTTGTCATTCACTATTATGTTATCTGTTTTTTTATTAAACATGTTCATCATTGTTTTATGTTCTTTTCTTCTTGGTGTCTTTTTCATTCCCCTCTTTCTCTCTGCTGGTGCTCTTTTTATTTGTGGTCTTTCTTACACACCACTACCAGTTAATTTTGTTGATTATAAAAAAAACTCCACATCATATTCACCCTATTATACTGTCTTTGCACATTCTCTTCTCCTGACTTAATTTTCTTCACGGAAATTGTAGATTATCATCTGTTTCTGCCTGAATTATAAAGCTTTGTTTATGTCCATAATATGAATCTGAATTTCTTTTTTAAAATCAATAAAATCTTCATTTTCTCTAAATCTGGATGAGTGTTTGTATTACATGAGCTCATAAATAAAGTAGTCGATAAAGTACGATAAGTATATAAGGAAATGGAAAGGAATTCTAGTCTAAACCAAACCAGCCAGATCTGACCGGTCTTTCCTTGCCTTATATATAGGAAGACCTCATATACAGTATAAGGAAGATAAGAGGGAATATAAGGACAAGAAATAGCTAGTTGATAAAAAGGATAGAGAGAAAATAATTTTGAATAATCATTAGGTAGTAATCCATCTTGCTGATAAAGTATTTTTTAAAATAAGGTGGATGAGCTCTAAGGATATTTTAAAAAATGATATGGAATTTTGAAGGAGTTTATATAATTAAAAATATTAAGAATATAAAAATGAGTCAAAATTATCAATAATAAAATAATAAATTACATTACGCAAAATTCCGATTATATTTTATTAATGACTCATGATTTCTCCCTAATATTCAAAATTCGCAACTAATTGATAAATTATGCATGATCAAAAAGGCCTAATTAAGAAGATTGATTAACCAAATATGGAATTTAATTTGCCACAATATATTAGAAACATGAAAAAAAAATATACCTGCTATATCACTAGCGTATATGTTTGTTAATGTTGCACGAGAATATTGTTTCTGCTGGTGATACTGGATAAACTGTGGCTTTTGCTTGGAATCATATCATGTAGGAATGTATTTCTAAAAATTGGTTCTTTCCTAGCTAATTGACACCTCTTGGAATTCATTTAACAGCTCGGGAGGTGACTATTACGGATATTATAAAGATCACTTACTAATCTAAATTTTATAGATACGTTGTCATTGTCATTCCTGGTGTATATGTTCTTCAGATTACTATTGTGTTTTTTAAGTCTAATGTCCATGCACTTGCTTGTTTATTGATGATAATGGACTATTCTTCTTTGTGTCTGTTTTTTTTTACAACATTACTGCTATATAATTTGATTTCTTTACATTACAAATTCATACTCTAATAGTTAAATATTTGTTTTTAAATTCACGTGTATATTTATATAATTTAAAGTTAGTAAATAATTGATAAATACAAATAATTATTTTTTTTTATTAATTATATCATTTACACGTTAAACCCTCAGAATTTGCGAGAATTGATCTCCAAAAAATCAATTATTCCAAAGTTAAAAAAAAAACTTTTCTTTCGAATTTACCTCAAACCGTTTCTAATATTGTTATGTCAAAATATACATCCATAAACATATCATTGCCTTTTTGAGCCTGTGTCTAAAAGGAAATGAAAAAAATAAATTAAAAAAATACTAGTAATTAGCTAATCAGGCTGATAAACATTTTTAAAAAAATTAAACGCGCATTTACTACATTTATCTTTAAATAAAAAATATTTTACTTTTTTTAATAAGAGAAAAACAAATAACCATAAATTTAAATAAAATTAACATTTTGCATTTATTAGTATACATATTGCTAAAGAAAGTTATACTATGATCATAGTTTAAATAAGATAAAATGAAATTAAAATGTTTTTCAATCAAAATCACAACTATTAGTGCTAATTTGCATATTAGTGATATTATGGAAAATTTAAAGCAAATGGTAAATAATTATTATAATCGTACCGCTTATAGAACATTTCGGCTCAGGTGATTGTCACATCTATTACAAATATTTAGTTTTAGTAGCTTCTTTTACGTAAATACTAATCTAATATTTTTATTTGAGAATTTTTATTTGTTATTTTATTTATTACAATATTGATGATATTCTATGACTTTTTTTTTGAAATTTTAAGAGTTGTTCGTGCTGAAAAAGTTCTGTAAACATTTTGTAATTGAGGCTGTGTAAAAAATGAGAAATTGAAGGCTGAAGAATAGTACAAAAAAATCCTGAGTGCGGGAGAACACAATTTAACTTTATTTATCTTATTTCAGAATTTCTTATTTGTGTTTGTTATTAATATTGATAGTATCTATAATTCCTTTGAAATTGTAATCAAACAAAAAAAAAACATTTCGTAATCAGATTAAAAAAAAATACTTGCTAAAACTCAACATATCTTTCATAAAATGTAAAATATTCTTTCTTTTTTTTTTTTTTTTTATCTACAAGCCTCATTATTTTTAATTTCATACTGATTATTATCTTTTATTGATCATTTTGTAGATTGGCTTAGACATTGAAAGCCTCATAGCAATGCTCAGCCAGCCTCTAAAATAAAATATATGTTGCTACTTGATTACTTGTTGTTGAAACAAAAAAAAACATACAGAACCCATAACACACACTGTTTATAAAAAAATTCTCCTCCAAAATGTCTAAATAAACTCATCTCATCTCAAAACGTCAAACTGTTTTATTTTATTTGGATAAAGGATTAAATTCTCCAAAAGAAATTCAGTTAACTGGCATTTCCCTTTCAACAATTACTATAGTACCAAAAAAATTGAAAGAAACTTGAAACACTTTGCACATCATTGCATGTATTTAAATAATATTCATCAAAATAATTCACAGTTTTTATCCTATAAATATGTCTTATAGTACAATAGAAAGCAGCTAAAGAAGCTTGGCTATAATCATTTACCAATTGGATACCAGTGCTTACAGCAACTCGAAAAATAAAACCATATTCAAAATCATATAAATGGTCATTGAAAAAAACCTTTATTTTTTGTAAAACACTCTTCTAGTAACTTAGGATTACAATTAAAAGAATTCTCGACCACTCACAAAAATTGACAATATTATATCAGATGCTACGACAATGATACATTAGGAAAAAGTCAATAACATCTGATATTTGTATCATTGATAATCTTCCAATATGGCATCATAATATGCCAGATCTTGGGATATAGGAAAAATAAACATTGCTCATTTGCTAATCCTAATATTATAATCCAAAAGTTAAAAGAATGCTTACCAATCATCAGCAATCCCCTAACGTTACATGGCTTAATCAGTCGAGCAGATCAACCAGGACGACTCGTTCATAGGAGAAAATAAATATTTCAGCAAGATAATGATCCCAAACATACAAGGTTGATTGCAAAGAAATCAATATACATTACTGTAGTCAATAATAGATGCAGTTTAAAAAAAACTGAAAACAAACATTACTGTGACCTATAATAGGTACAGGTTGAATAAACATCAGTGTAGCCTGTAACAGGCGCAGTTTAAATAAACATCAATGTAGATAGCCTGTAACAGGCGCAGGTTAAATTTAAACATCAGTGTAGCTTGTAACAGGCGCAGTTTAAATATAGAATAAAATAGAAACATTAAAGCTAATATCAATTAAAGGTATAAAGTCTAAAGTTTTCAAAATTATTACTGCAATTTATATATATTAGATTATAATGTTGGAAATTAATTAGAAAGATAAAATTTATAATCAAGTAATAAATTTCGATTTCTTTAAGTCATTGATTGTGCACTTAAGGAATGATTCGACGTGAGCAACGACGCATTGGTTCCAAAACTGCTCGAGCTATGTGTACATGGTCACATTATCGCTTTCAATAGCATTTAATCCATAAGACACGTGAGTATCCATGGTGTCAGATTGTAGTTTGTACAGAAAAATACACAAGCAGGCCTTGAATGTCTGTTAGATACATTACTATAAAAGAATTGAATCATTTTCCAGTTTAAAATTAATATATATTACTGTAGTTTGTAATATAGATCAGGTTACAGTTAAAAAAATAGAAACATTACTGCAGCTTGTAATAGGTGCAGGCAAAAAAAAACAAAAATAATATCACATACTTTTATAGATAATGTCTATCAGTGATGATATTAGAAATAAATTTGCATCTCATACAGACGCAACCAGGTACTCACAATGTATCAATATTAGGAACAAAGTAGATTCACTCAACCATCTAGATTATAATACTTTGATTTATTGTTTAGAAATGAATTTGCAGAAATCAAAACAAAGCTAACACCAATTAAAGATATAACAACTAAAGTTTTCAAGGTTATTACTTATTATCATTTGCAATTTATATAGATTATCCTTTAAACGGTAATCAAATTTGCTGCAATTTTATTGTAAATTCAAATTTACATCCATCTTTAAATTTGGAGATTTTATTGGGATTTATTTGTAGCTATATAAACCTTAATAGTGAAATATTGCATGAAAATTTAGTAACATTTATGCTCTTGTAAAGTTTTTATATCAAAAATAAAAAAAATATTTAAAATTAATGAAAAAAAAAATTTAAATTAATGAAAAAAATAAAAAAAATGTCATTTCCCATGTTAGCAGCTTGCGTTTCATGTAATATCTAATGAGCTATATAAGGAAGTACTTCATAAATTTTATTTAGTATGTTTATCATCTATTTTCAATTACTTTAAAGATGAAAAAAATTTTCTTTTTATTTTGAAATCATATTATAAAAAGATGGAAAGTCAAACTTTATCTAATAAACTTTTAAGGGATATTGGTAATCTTTATGATAGTGAAGCTGATAATTATAATGTAAAAATACAAGTTGGTGAAAATTCTAAAATTGAAAATTTTAAAGCTCATTCCGTTATTTTGCGTGCTAGGTCAAATTATTTTCATTCAGCATTTTCTTCAAATTGGACAAAGAAGGAAGGAGATTGACATTCTTATCTTTAAATTTATTAAATAAAGAAATACTAATAAATCAATAGGCCTGTTCAATTCTGATCATTCAGATTTTTGATCGGGTTTTGAGTCAATAATTATTGGCTGATGGAATTGTGTGACCTGATCAACAACCCGAACTTTCCNTTCAACAAAAATGTAGAACCATTTTGATCGCTTTTTTTAACATGTCTATCTGGTCATTCTGGTGCCTAATACGCGTCTTTAAAAAGTTTAATGAACATGCAATCTAATGAAAAACTTTCAACAAAACGTGCTAACTCTTCCAGTTCTCATAAATCTGGACCTCAAAAGAAAAAAGCAAGT
>QKYT01000086.1:201566-229109 GCA_003550305.1 Glomus cerebriforme | reverse complement strand
TGTGAGATAATTGTGAGATATATTATTAAAGACATATTCGGTTCGATTCCTTATATAAACAAAAAAAAAGAATTTTTTATTAAATATATTATCAAATAAAATTTTCCGTCAGTATCACGTATAACTAACGGTCTGTGGACGTCCATTATTAACGTCCAACCTACGGAGGGTCCGACAATGGATAGTCAATGGACATTCTGTCCATTGATGGTTATCGGACCTCTTGGAAACTTAGTGATGAAAATGGCACAAAATAAAATCAATGGCTATCATAAAGCGTGCAAAAATTATAAATAATGAAAACAAAGCAGCAAAGACCAATTTAAATGAAATTATATCACGTATTAAGAATTAATTTATAGTTTATATTTGGATTATTGAGTTCTTTTCTTTATAAATATTAGTCCGCTGTATTTATTTTATTTTTTTTTTTTAAAAAAAAAGAACGTTTTCATTAGGATATAAAAACGTTATCATGTAAACTAAATTTCTGTATATTATATTATAAAATTAGCTTTATGATTTTAAATCATATAACATCCTTTTTTTTCTTGAACTAGATTAGGCTCATGTGGTGTGATGTTTTGTCGCCGTCAAGTTATAGATTTTTTATTTTTAAATTTGATGATAAAATGATAAAAAAAAAGCTAACTGTGTAAATCATTTCGACCGGATAATTTAATGATCATTGCTGTAACTGGTATAAAATCAAAATTATCCGGCCAAAATGATTTACGTTCTTTCTTCTTTCTAAGGAGATGCAAAGAAAGGATTTTATGCTCCACGCGTATTAGATTTGTCGAAAAACAGTTGCATAATAAATTTAATAAAACAGCTTTGCATGTGATAAATTACAATTTAACTATGTCTCAAACGAAGCTAGTCAGTTTAACATCCAAAACTACTGTTGTAGCCCGAACTCTATCATGTCCTAAATCAAACTTGGGAAAACCTTATATCGGAAACTTGATCATGTCCCAAACTAACCCAGTCTTAAAATGGTGATTTGAGACGTTAAACATTTAAAATTTACTAGCTTGGTTTGGGATATGGTGAAATTTCGGACATAAGATTGTCCCAAGTTTTATTTGGGACATTGTTACGTTTGTGTTACAACACTACCATCTAATAAGTTAGTTTGGGAATGGTCAAGCTTTGGATACAATATTTTCAAGTTTGATTTGGGATATGATAGAATTTTTGATCAGATATTTTAAACCATGAATTTAATGAAAAGTTTTTGAGGCATCGCGAAAATTATAAAATATTTAATATATAAATGAATACAAAGATTTAATTTAATTACAATATAAAATATGATATAAAGTCTAATTATACAAGTCCATTAATTAATCATCCAAAATTCTCACATTATTCCTTCACTAATACTTGTTTATGAAATTTTTTTTTTCCAAATATTTTACAATTTAAAATAACATTTATTAGTAATATTGTCCGAAGCGTAGCAATCACGCCGCGTGATTGGTTTGGGAACAAAAAATAAACTCTTAATTATATGTACTATTTATTAATCTATATACTACGTTACTATTTTTAATTATATGTACCATTTATTTTAAGAAATTATTACACAATGTATTACATTAGTGCAAATTTAAATATTAAATAATATACACTTCTGGTTTCCGTTCCCTAGTTAATATTGGTATTTAATTAAAATTTTACACCTTTATTTAAAATATACAAAAGACCAGGCTCGACTATCAATAAAATTTTGTTAATAAATAAGTTTTAAGCTAAATCTTTCTATTAAAAAAATAGTTACATTTATAATTAAAATTGAAATTTTTTTCATTTCATTTGGAAAAACTAATGATATTAATATGTCTTTATTTTTTTTATTTTAAAATATCTTACATTCGAAATATCGAAGAAAAGTAAATGAATAAAAAGTAAATTTTAAAAATAAAAATAATGATAATGTCAATGATATGAATATTATTTTAATTCATTCCTGAAATTGAAATTGTAAATTGTCTGTTGAAGAAAAATTATTTAATTGTTCTTGTATACTTAAAATATTTAGGTTATTTATAATTGGAACAATTGGAAAAATTGAAGAAACTGGTCCAACGATAACATTATATTCAAATTTAAAGACTTCACAAATATTTGTTTGCGGAGAATTAACAGTAATAATATTATTAATAATATATGAAAAATTTTCAGATGAAATAGGTTGTTGTAATTGGACAGATTGTGGAATACATTGCGGGTCGTAATTCGAAGTTGAAGTAAAATTTTCATTAGGTATCATGGATTGCTGAAATTTTTGATCAGAAATAGGGATAAAACAATCGAACGGTAAAGATTCTGTATTATCCATAGCGAAAAATTCATCGATATAATCGTAAGTAAGATTCAAATCATCATCGTTATTAATATTTGACGGAGTTAGCGGAGGAGTTTGCAATTGGATATCGGTTGTTTGTATAGTACTATAATAATCATAAAATTCTTCAATGAGTTCGTCAAATTTGGATTCATCTATGATATCATTTTGTAAAAGATTGTTGTTATCCATAGTTATTTTATTTAATAAATTGAATTTAAATAGAAGAATATTTCAAAGAAAAGTTGAGACGAATTTTTTTTTTTTAAAAAAAAGATGTAAATTTATCGTTAAATTGATATAATATGAAAAAAAAAGTTGTTTAATAAAATTGCGCTGATGTTTAAAAGAGAAAAAGTTTTTTGAGATGACTTCGTTTATCGAAAAAAATTGATTATTATATAGATTTTAACTGTATGTGATTATACAGGGGGGTGATCCTGTTAAAGATTCATAAGATAAACCTTAATAATATGCTTTTTTAAAATAAATCTAGTATTATCAGTTATAATATTAAAGAATAGAGACTGTCACACAAAGCAGAAAAAAAGATAATATTAAAAAAAAATATTTAAGATTGTTCAAGAAAAAAACCTGTCTTTGGATATTAATAATTATTTGTACTATTTATTATCATTGTATTCCGAGAAATTGGGTTCAATATATATTGTTTCCAGGTGAAATGTGTCATGATACACAAAAATGTTTAATCACTGATATATATGATCCTAGTAAATATAACATTTAAGGTACATAAATCTAAAAATAAATTGGATTGAGTTAAACGATTCATTGTTCAAACTATAGGAAAAATATAAGTTGATCTATCGCATTCATCTATTTTTCTTTTGTTTGTAACATAGAACTTTATTTCAAACAAAGAATCCCCAGTTAGTTAAAAAAAAATTTAGAGCGTAAATGATAAAAATAACTTTAATTAAATGAAAATAAGGTCATTAACTTTATTTAAAGGTGCATAAATACAACTTCATTCATTCATATGTTATTTAGAATTTTTGTCCCAAAAAGAACATCGAGAATGTACACGGAGTGTGTATTTAAAATTAGAAGATAAGGAGCAAGATGGTTTCACCTAAAAAGGTTAAAGTATTGACTACAAAAAAAGTTGGGCGCAGCAAATTAAATTAATTGTCCAATAAAATTTTTCATCATTATGACACCATATACAGTAAATATTTTTTTTGTATGGTTATGTTTATCACACAAACCCGAATTTTTGTCTTAATAAAGAAAAATCAGCCCAATTTCGTCAAATGCATGGTTACACAGTACGTAAATTTTAATTTGTGTACAGGTTATACAGACAATTGCTATTAAAACTGTTATCCTACTACCAAAAGTATGGATTTTCAGGACCCGTGGATATTCAATATGGGACAAACGATACAAAAAAAAAATTTTTGCAATCCATATGCCAAGATTACTTATTAGTTGTAGATCTCTCTGATCGTTTCTTTCAATTTATGTTTTTATTATTTTAATTTTTATTTTTGAAATTTCTTCTGAAAAACATCTTTATCTGTTCCCCTTCGGTTTTTTTAATTAAATTGGAACGATATAATTTTTTTAATTGTTATTATACTATTATTTGTGTACCTGAAACGCAGGAATTCCTTGGATTTTTAGTGGTACTATCCATACAAAGAAATATATAACAATATAAATATTAGTACTGTATTAAATTTATTTTATTTTATAAATAATAACGGAACAATCGACTATATATAGCAATATTTTATATTAATTATTTTTTTTCATATCTTAAGGGAGGTATTCTTCAGATTTTTTTTCAAAGACTGCTGGATAATAAACATTTTAAAATGAATATTTAAGGATTACAAAACGGTAAACTCATTTATCGTTTATTTCTGATTTCACACGTTGACGTTCTAAATTTCTAATATTACCAAATTTATTTCCATATTATAATTTAGATGATTTGATAAAAAAATGATTTTTTTAACATTTCTTGAGCAAAGTTGTTCGTCTTATATATAGGTTTGGAATGATTATATGGGAAGTAGTTAGGATGTACGAGATCTAAAACATTACAATATCTTTTATTTTAAAACATGTTTTAGTACTTTGAAAATAATGCTTATGTTTTAGAAATTTTAGTGATTATGTATTATTATATGCATTACATAAATAAATTAAAATATTCAATGTTTTGAAAATTCAAAATTGTTATAAACGTTTGATGATCTACAACCACCACTATTCTAAAAGCTATATTGATTATATTGAATATGGATTAAATGAGTATTAAATGAAAGAATGTTGGAAAGACCAGGTATCTATTGATATACAGTAATGGAAATGATCGTACAACAATAATTAATCGGAAATTGTAGACCCGGGTTCTGGCATTGTTAGCCACCAAAATTTATTTATTTTTGCGTAACATTTATCTTCAAAAAAAAAAATCGAAAAATTTATAATGAAAAATTCTTTGAAAAAATTTTTATAAATTTCTTTCTTTTCTTTTAGGTAAATATTTAATCATGATTATTTGATAAGAAATTTTATTTTATTACAATATTTTAAAAATTATTCGATAAAATTAATATCCATTATGACGAAAAGTTTTATTTAATTTTCCAAGACCTATTTCATATAATCAAAGTATAAAATTACATTAAGAAGTGAAAAATAAATACGTGTGTACAGTAATTTCATATAAGTGTTAATTATAAAATTAATGTATAAAAACCCTCCTTTTTCAAGATTTTTTTTTTAATTTCTTTTTTATCCATAACATTATTTTTGCTTTTTATTTCTCCCTTTTAAAAACTAGAAACATTTTAAATTCCCCTTTAACTTCCTTATACTGTATATGAGGTCTTCCTCATATCAGGCAAGGAAAAACCAGTCAGATAGTCGAGTCTCTTCTGACTGGCTCGTTTACTTCAGACTAGGATTCCCTTTTAATTTCCTTATTTACTTTATTGATTACTTTAATTATGAACTCATGTAATGCCGGCGCCCATATAGATAGAAGGATATATCTCTATTTTGGCACAAGCAAAGCTTTATAATTCAGTCAGTAAACAGATGAAAAAGATATAAAATACCAGAAAAAAATAGTAAAGCCGATAATACTATCAGAATAAATAACATAATAACAGATAAAGTGGTTGCTTATGCGAAGGTTCCACACATGGGTCAGCATCTGGCGACAAATCTCTACATCACACGAATTGTCATTAAAACAGGCGAACAGTGTGTCAAAGTGCTCAAGTTCGTAATTAACTCCAGCAGAGACAGTAGGGCTAATAACAAAATAATTAAAAAATTCACAGTAGGAGATGGGTTGGACCAAGGAAAGTTTACCAACTATTTCTTCACTATCGGCTATTGCTCCTTACCAACCATTCCTCCACCATCAGCTATGTTACCAACCAATACTCTAGAAAACTTTTCTTTGATGAAAGGCTGTTACAGTATGTCACCTTGGGACAAGAGGCATTAACACGTCATGGTGAATTAAAAGAAGAAATAGGATCGAATTATAAGATCAGACAAATATAGAGATAACTATAAACCATAATGTTATGATACAAACATGACAGAAAATTCTACAGGAATTTTATATAAAGTTTATGCCAAAGCTTTCTAAATGGCCGAGATAAAAATGAATTTAGTTAGTATTGATGTATGAACAAAAAGTAGAAATAAAGATAAATCAATTAAAAATTGGAGTACATGTTGGGAACACTATGGGATGGAAAAAAATTAATTGATGAATATATATGAAAAACTGTGTATGGGGATAAATAATGATATAAAGAAATAGGTAAACCGAAGAAAATCATAATTGAACAATAAGAAATAGATGTATGATAAATGAAAACAAATAGCTATTATTTTGGAAAAAATATTTTATAATTTAGTAAAAGATACAATTAATTTATGAAATTTCATCAAACTTATTGTATTTAGACGGAAATATTCAAAAATCATAATAATTATAATTAATAAAAAATTTCAAAATCAAAAATATTAAATATTGCATATATAAACCTTTAAATTTATATAATATTATGAATTATTACAGGATTGTTCGCGTTCAATTATTCACGTTCAAAAGCATCTAAACATGTATAATATTAATATAAAAAAAAACAAAAGTTATTGAACTCCATAGGGTATGATTGAGTATAATCGTATACGTCTAGCCTAAAACGACGAAGTTCCTTACTAAAAACGCATTCTAGTTAGTAAATAACTAGATTCATTATGTTAAGCCGATTCTTATTTGCGTCTATTGTGGCTAATTAAAAAATAGAAATCATAATCGTTCAGTATTGTGTAAACAATGGAATTCCGGTCGGTCACTGGATCAGCCCTCAGAATCACAGCACATGACAGATAAGTATTATTTGATTTTGTTCTCTCCAATGGTAATACAATTCTGGTTAATAGAGAATTTTACAATAAAATATAACAATAAATCCTTATAATTAGAAGGAATTATATAGAAATTTTTTTAGTGCTCAGAAAAGAACAAAACCGAAAAGGCGAAGCGACACAATTTTTACCTAGTTTGTTAATTGTAAAAAACAATATATGTTTAAAAAGTCTCATCTACGATGAATTACATGCTTTACTTGCTACTAAACATTTCTTTTCCATGTATTCTCTAATAAATAATAAGCATAATTGAATTTAAATTTTCTTTACAAATATTGGAAGAATTCTTAAAACAGTGGAGAGGTCGACCTGCACTTTCTATACTTACATCTGATCGAATTTATAGAGAAGAAGATTATACATATTTGATTAATATAAAAATGAAGTAATTAAAGATTTTAGATTTGTTTTAAGACATGAAATCTATTAATATAGATAGGACGAATAATTTATATCACTTTTATAATGTACATTTGAAATTATCTTATGGTTTTTAATTTATTAGTTATTCATATAAGTTTTTAATTGAATTCATAATATCAAATCCAAATTACTATCAAACTTATCATCACAAAATCAGTTTTATTTACTTTTAATACAATTTCATTAAATTAATAAATTATTGTAAAAAAGATAAGATATATATATTCAAATCAAATATTTAATGTTCTTTATATTCATATACCCAGTCTACATACAAAATAATATATTTGATGCTATCTAAAAAAAAATAAATTTTTTGTCTAATTTGAAATGCGTAAATGGAAAATTTTATCTATATCTATTTATTGTGAAAATGATTATTACACGTGAAAAAAAAATATATTACCTCCATTCAATTTCTTCATGACTATCAGTACACCAAAATCTATGATCCATGTAACCTTGAGCAATACCTTCCACTTCATACCTTTCAAATAAATCAAAAATTAAATCCTTCCAAAATATCAAAGGATATAGGTGTAATGATTTTCTATTTTTCCAGTTGTTGAAAAATAATTCTAAAGATTTTGTAGTAAAATTCCCTTTGTTGATTTTTATTTTATATAGACTAGTTGGAGCCGATCTAACCAATATATCAAAGAATTTATTACATAAAAATTTTTCATTCCTTGCTAAATTTATGTGAATATCTATTCCTTCTAGTTGTTGACATCCCATTAAAAAATCTTTTAATTTGTCCATATTCTGATTATTTACAAATATGGAAACATATTCAATATTTGAACAATGCTTGCATATTGACTGCATATATTTTGTTGGATTATCAAATTCAATCGTATTCTCAAGTTTAATTTTCCAAAGATTCCCACTAGTATTTTCAATAATATTTGTAACCATAGAAAGTGATATATAAGATAATTCAAGCGCTTGAAGGTTAGGAAAAAGTGCCATAGATAATTGTTTCTCAAATGCTTTTTGATTTATGCGAAAGTCATTAATCAATATCAAAGTTTGTAAATTTCGTAATTCTTGAAAAAGTGAAAAGGGAAACGAATTATCGATCCATAAAACAAAATAGAGTATTGAATGAGCATGTTTTTTCAAAGCCCAAAAAATTCTTTCATGTTGTGTGTTCATTCCATTCACCTTTTCATTTTCATTTTCATCATTCTGCCTCATTTCATAATCATTATAATCATTATCATCAACCGTTACGCTCAAATATTTAATTTTTTTTTGCGCTTTAATTAGATGCGAAATTCCAGGATTACTTTTATGTAATAATAATGATATAGAAATCTTTTCTATCGATTTACATATCTCCGCTAATCCATAAAAAAATGATGAACTACTAGTTGAAATACATTGAAATTCTTTAACTTTTGAAAGACAAATATTTGCTCCTGGAAATGTATAAATTGGATGATTGCTAATAGCAGAATTTAAACAATTTATAGTACATCTACTAATAAAAACTTTAATAATTTCTTGTTCCAAAATTTCTTTTTGAGAATTAGTAGTTAATTCAAATTGATTATAAAAATCATTGAAACAACAAATATATTTACAATATCTGATATAATCAAAAAAAAGTTTTCGTTGTTGATTTGGGATGATGTTGATACCATTACTAATTAGAAGATCTTTTGATGAATCCGGTAAGTGCAAAAGAACAATTTTAAACAATGATGTCCTCCTTTTTTGTTCTTTTTTAATATCTCTTGAACATAAATATTTCCACGGATCTCTCCATAAAATTGGAACTACTAATTCACATAAAAATTTATTAACTAACAAACAAGAATATAAGTTTCTATCATTTTTTAATTCTTGTAAGATCAAGATAATAATATCATTATTGAGTTTTAACATTTTAAACGAAATTTTTGTTTTTGTTTTTTTTTCGGGAAAGAGATTTTTTCAGGAGTTTTTTTTTTATCACGAGGTAAAAGTTCAAAGTTGATCATTTATATTTCAATGATTTTCTTTTTGTAGTAATTCGAAATGCTGAAAACAAACTTTAATTAAAGTGATCGGCGGTAGCCAAAATTATATATTTATATGTGACTTTAAATGTTATGTCGGTACGTCGGACTGAAGTTTCTGATTTTCTATTATACTAGAAATGAAACTGAGACTTATAATATTAATATTTAGAGCATACAGATTCTGGTAGAAAAAAAATAAAAACAAAACAAAGATTTTTTTTTCAGAAAAGATAAAATTTATAATAATCTAGACTAGTGCTTATGGATTATCAAAACGTAATTTACACGTAATAAACTTTTAAAATTCTTTTTCTTAATGTTAGACACATAAAAATAAACAAAAAGAACTATTAAACCAAGTTTTTTTCTTGGATTTTATTTTCTACCTATTCCAGCCGAAATAAGGTGAACTAAATTTTACAGTACTTAATATATTCATGTCTTTCAATTTTTTCACTATTTTGTCTAAATCATTTCGGCTGGATGACTTAATGGACTATACCAGTACTACTGTATACCGTTTTAAATTATCCGGCCGAAACTGATTTACGAAGTTAATTTTTTTGAAAATTGGGAATTTTGGGCAGAATTAATTTTTAAAATTAAAAACTTATTATTAATATTTGTATTTAATATAATATGATATCATGAAATACAGTAGATAAACTATTTTGCCCAGCTTATATCGTAATATTGTAATTGTGTAATCCAGTAATTGGTAATTTCAAATCAATTATAAATAAAATTTTTATTCACTAATGAAAATTTCGATGAGTTGAGCAAATAAACATCCGATTAAAATTTTGACCTTTTATTTACTTACGCGAAATATATACGGTATTTTAACTAGTACAGTACTTCAGAAGGGGTTTAATGCATACTTTATAGAAAATATTCAGAATTTATGTAACTTAAAAATTGCACCTATTCAATTGGAAACTTTTAATTTCGGCTGGAATTAAGATGAAAAGTCACTAATTAATTCAGGCAAAAATTAAGTAATTCTAATTCTGGCCGAAATTAACATGATTTTCAGGCAAAATTATAAAACCCGTGATAAGTTCGAATTGCTTTGTAATAAGTATATGTATTATATGTGTAATATGATATTCGGTAATCAAGATTTTTTAAATATTAATATGACATTGGTTTTTGAAAAAAAGTTTGGTAAATTGAGTTCGCTATATCGTAGGTTCGTTATATCGAGATTATCAGTTATACAGTTATACCGTATTTTGAAAAATATTATATAATATCCTGGAAATTCATAGTGTTAAATTGAATGAGCAGAATCGTTTGAAATTCATTTAGAAGGAATGAATTTCCCACTACTTGTCTAGAATTTACAGTATGTTAAATCATGTGAAATAATTTGTATTTTGAAGACTAAATTACCAATCCGAAATATCCATAATATTATTCCATACTTCGACTACAAAAGAAGCTCATATGACAACTAACTAGAATATGATTAGTTGATATACTACCGAATGATTGTCGCCCATATACTAGCTTTCATTTCTGACTAATTATACTTGAATGAGAAACTTCTAATTATTGGGTTTCTAGTTGCTTAAAAATTCACAAGATGTTTCAGCTAATTTTTAAATGAAGATATAATTTTTTTTTAAAAAAAAATTATTCTTTTATAAATATAAGATTAAATCACATATTATGGATAATTCATATCATGTAATTCATTGCTATAGTATTACTAAAGATCCAGAGTCAATAATTATATAATTAACATTTCCTTTTTTATTTAATAGACTTATTATAAATGAACAATATATTTTATTTTTTTATCGCCAAATTTAACTTTATTATTTCCCTATAAAAAAATTTTCCAGAAAAATGATCATTTATCGGAGTTGTTTCCAGAAATTTTTTATAGGGTTTTATGTACAATATTTTATAATTAACAAGCTTGTAAATGTAAATATAGTATTTAATTCACCCTTTAGTCACTTGTATAAAAAATCAAAAAATCTCATTATATCGCAAACTGATGCATTTCTTTAAAAAATTCAATATTGCCAATTATTTTTCAATTCTTTGCAAAATTTTGAAGAACACGAAGTATGATATAACATTCATTTGATATATTAGAAGTATATAATATACTTACTGATATAATCATTGGTATTGTATTATATTACAATTTAATATTAGTTTTTATTTATTATTTAATATTCATTCATTTTTAGTAAATATAATAAATTATAAAAAAAAAATAAAGAAATAATTATTGAAATTATATCTTCTACTAAATAATAAACTAAACATTAATATAACTATTCTGTCCTCCAAAAGAATCTAATTGATCAATTCTGATTTTTTTTGTATATCAATTTTTTTGTTGTCCTTTATTCTACCTGTATACCAGTTTTTGTATGATATTCTATTCATCTTATGCTGTATGATTTTGACTCCCTATATTTGTTTATTTTGAATTATTATTATTTCTCCCATTATATTTGTTCATTATTCAAAATTTCCTGGATTCACTTTAGACGATAATATAAACTCAAAAGTTGTAAAATTTTCTGTTCTGAATTTCCTTTATGTTTGTTTTATCATATTGTATATTGGCTTATTCTTTTGCTATGCCTATTTGTTCAACCATTTCCATATTAATTCATACAGTATTCCATTTAATTTTCTACAGTATTGGTTGTAAAGCTAATGGTAAAATAAACTTCGACCAATCCACCTATTGTCATTCATCATGTTATTTGTTTTGTTATTAAAAATGTTCATCCTTGTTTTACGTTCTTTTCTTCTTGGTGTTTTTTTCATACCCCTATTTCTATCTAGTTGGTGTCTTTTTCATACCCCTCTTTCTCTCTGGTGTTCTTTTTTATTTGTGGTCTTTCTTATATACCACTACCAGTTAATTTCGTTGATGATAAAAAAAAATTCTGCGTTATATTCACCATCTTTACACATTCTCTTAATTTTCTTTTGGAAATCGTAGAATATCATCTGTTTCTGCCTGAGTTATAAAGCTTTGTTTATGTCCATAAAATGAATCCAAGTTTCTCTTTTAAAATCATTAAATCTTCATTTCTCCAAATCTGGATGGGTGTTTGTATTATATGAGCTCATAAATAAAGTAAACAATAGTATAAAAGGAAATTAAGGAAATAGAATTCTAGTCTAAACCAAACCAGCCAGATCTGACCAGTCTTTCCTTGCCTGATACGAAGAAGACCTCTATATACAGTATAAGGAAGAGAAGAGGTAGTTTAAAGGAATTTCAAAAAAAAATACCAAACCCGCCAGATAGAAGATACTCGACTAACTGACTGGTATTACTGGTTTCCTTGCCTGATAGAGGAAGACCTCATATACAGTATAAGGAAGATAATAAGAAGTTTATTAAGGGAATAATTGGGAGTAGTTGTTAAAAAGGATAGAGAGAAAAATAAACTATAATAATTAGGTAGTAATCCATCTTGCTGATAATGCATTTTTAAAAAAAGGTGAATGAGCTCTAAGGATATTTTAATATATTTAATATGATAATTAAAAAAATAATATGGAATTTTGGAGATATTTATATAATAAAAAATATTAAGAATATAAAATGAGTCAAAATTATCAATAATGCAATAATAAATTACATTACGCAAAATTCCGATCATTGCTATTTGTTCGCATGAAAAGTTTCTATAATTGGTTAATGACTCATGATTTCTCCCTAGTATTCAAAATTCGCAACTAATTGATAAATTATATATGATCAAAAAGGCCTAATTGAGAAATTAATTAACCAAATACGGAATTTAATTTACCACATAATATATTAGAAACATGACTTCTTTTTGATTGTATATTAAAAAAATATATACCTGTTGCAGCCCAAACGCCAAAGGGGATATCCTTGGGACAATCCTATGTCCAAAATTTAACTATATCCCAAACTAGACTAGTAAATTTTAAATGTTTAATGACTCAAACTATCATAAGTTTCAGATATAAGTTTTTCTCAAGTATGATTTGAGTCATAGTAGAATTTGGGCTACAACATACCCAAGGTCATTGTTATTATTATACTTCATAATCAACAAGGATAAAAGTTTTGCTTATTTGGTTCTGAATGTCAAACTGCAAGCAATTTTGCATTGTATTTTGCGCCATGTAAATCTGAATTGTTCATACTTTGCTTTGATCACCCTTGCGTCGCTTATGATGCTGTACACAAGCTCGTTTTTGGGCTGCTATATTGCCTTAACCGCTTAATCCTACTTTCTTCTAACGTCACAATTTTCTCAAGATTTTTAATTTTAAATAAATTGTGTATGAAGTTCTGCTGATATTGTTACTCGCAATATCATAATAAATTCATATAAAGCAGTTTTTGATTTTTGAAGAGTAAGAGTAACAAATGATTGTTGCATTTGGTGGAAGTCGTATATCATTAGAAGGTAAATAACAGGAGATGATATCAAAGGTTCGATTATAAGTTTGTTTTTGAAACAAATTGAATGGTGATTTTAATAGTTCATAAATAAAGCCTTGAATAATATTTTGATCTTTATTTTTACTTGCTGATCTTTTATTTGACGTTATATTCTGGCTTTCCATCATCTCAGAGAATGCAAAAGCATTTACATACTGTTTATAAAAGTTTTGTGACTTCAAAAACGTGGTAATTTTAGAACATTTGGGCTCACGAAAATGTGTTTGGCTCATAAAAAAAAAAAAAATACAAAAAAAAGGATTATTTATGATTTAACCTTAAATTGAAATTGTAATATCGAAAATGGCATAGAAATTTATTTCATATATCATTGCTTAATTAGGAAATATGTAACGTCTTTACAGGAAATTACGTAATTTCTGGCCCTGCAAAATGGTATCCAACTGATAAATTATTATTATTTAATTGATGGTTTTGAGTTTCATCTCTTATAACTATCATTCTCTTAACTATTTCGATGCATGTGTCTGATGAAAATTATTTGTAACTATTTTATATTCCGCATTTGCAAACAACAAATATATAACTGCTAGTAGAGATGATTGGAAGGAGTTCTGGATAGCTGGGACTAATGCAGAATCCAAATTAAGATTAGCTAATCGGGTAGTTTCACCGACTATATTAACAGCAATAATTCATGGATTGCCTATTCCAAAAAGTTTATTTATTCCTTGGTTTAAATCAGTATATGAAAGTGTAAGACATATTCCAGTCTTAGGAGGTACAGGAGTTGCAGGAGTTACAGGAAGTATTGCAGAAAATATTTTAAGGGATAAAATTGCAGCTCTTATTAAAATTCTTTTAAGAGTTGATGCCAAATTTTCATTGTATTTTAATGAAATAGAACTAGATAGACATGAACAACAAACGCTTGAAGGATTTATTCAAATTGAAGGGAAAACTTTCCAAAATCATTCTAATAATACTGTTATATTCATACTTATGTCAAATTTATTGAATAATGCTAAAATGTTAGAATGTTTTATTGAAGCGTTTAAATCTGCTGCTCCTTTTAAATTGTTTAAATTCTATTTTGAATTCGATTTAATATCAGAAGAAAAAGAAAATTTTAATTATATAGTTTATGATTTGCTAATTAGAAATTATGAAAAAAGAAGAATAAAATCTATTTCGAAGGGTGGTTCCATAATTGGATTTGATTTAGATCTCAGCGATTATAGTGATATTGATAATTATCAATTACAATTATTCAATATTATTAAGATATAATTGTTAGTGGAATTTTGGAAATTTATGAATAATAAGAGAAATAGATCTATTTTTTCGAGTAAAATTTATATAAATAATATCACACGTTATATAGCAATGGTCTTTCGTTTTTTTTTAATACGAATAAATTTTGGGTAACATCATATCATTTTGTCTACGTGTTATGATATTAAAAAAAAAGTATCCAAAGAAAATTTAAAATTTTCACTTTAGCAATTTTGGTACACCGTAAAAATGATATAGCTTACTTCTGATATGATGTTTTATTAGTACAGTATACAACTTCAGAATTAATTTCAGTAATGTTAGAATAAAACAATATGCCGATCAAGATATATTAAAGTCTTTGGTAAAGAATCAACAGGGCGAGCTGATTATGCGATCAAGAAATTTATTAAATGAGGTACTTACTGTATTTGCATCATCAGAACCAAGAGGTATGGAACGTGATGCAACTAGTCTGAAGCTTCCAAGGATTACTTATGGAATAGTTACTACAGGTGAGAATATTTGTCACAGTTTTGAGAATCTTGATGAATCAAAAGGTGATGAGATAACAACCTCTTAAATAACCATAATATTTTTTTTTATTACGCATTTTTATATACAAACTAGTTCTTGGCCATCAGCAGCAGCAGTCAAAATTTTTAAATTTCTGAAATATCTTACTCATTGAAGCACCAATACATCTACATTATTAAATATGTAAAAATAATCTGAAAGATTTCTGTAAGCCAAAGAACGTAATGGAAATAACAAATCACAAATCAATTTTAATCATTTGATTAAGACAAATTGAATATAAATAGAATTATTGTAGCCTTACTTTAGGAAAGTATTGAGTCAAACATAAAGCCATTATGTTCTATTTTTAAAGTATAGAGATTTATTTGAAAGACTTTTGATGTGATAACATTCATTTAAATAGTTGTCCTTTTTTTTTATTATCCACATTAATAATTAAAGATATCATTTTATTCATAAGAAAATTTAAAAATTGAATTTTTGATTCTTTCTTTATAATGCAGTTAAAACATTCTATGCCAAAGTTACTATGATATTTGCAAGCTGTTAAAACAAATAAAGCATTTAATAATATTTAATCTCAGATTTTGAGGAACTAATATAACAATAGTGTAAACAGTAAAATGATTGTGAATTTATAACTGTTACAACTTAATAAAAAAATGAAATTAATAAAAAAGAATCGAAAATTTTTTCAAAATTACAAATAGGAGGATAATTTAATTTATTTACAAGATTTGAAATATCCGAAATCCCTGATATATCTGAAAAAAAAATGTTTTTATTTAATCAATAAATTAATGCATAGGAATTAATTTTACTTATAAATTTCTAAACTAAAATTCTGAAAGCCCTTCATTGTTTCGGAAAAAGAAAAAAAAAATTTAAAAAATTGATGGAAGGGCCCCACACACGCCCAATCCTGTAGCATCCACCCTGGTATCCCCTCTTACAAGGTCATCCTAATAGATGTCCGGGAGGACCCAGTTTCCTTTGGCAAATTGCCTCGGGAGATGCTTCCATTTATTCCAAAAATTAGACCGCATCTAAAAATGAATATAGGCAAATATAAATTTGTAAATAATAATTAAAATATCATTGTTAAAGCAATAACATAAAATCAAATACTCCCCATTTATTGCATATTAACGTAAATTATGTACAGTATATATATCGTCAAAGCACTCACTAGGCATGAATTTAAAGTACTAGATATGTAATTCTTCCACCCCCCAGATGAAGCAGTTTCTCTTATCCTTATTAAAAAGGTTTAGAGCAAGGTACATAGCCTCCACTCCTTTATGTGGATAAACAAATGGGGGATTTCAGATGTGCTTATAGCACATTTTGTACTTTTTTTATGAAGGTTGTTGCCTAGTGTTGCTTTTGTATCCAAAGTTGTTGTATCCAAAGTTATTATATCCAAAGTTGTTATATCCAAAGTTGTTGTGGTTGTTGTGGTGGTAAAAAAAAAAAAAAAAAAAAAAAACAAGAAACAATGACTGTTTCACTTGGTCAACCTTGGNTGGTTGTATTGTTTAAACTTACCTGTAGTAGTGTTTCGCTTATTTTTTAGGTGGTTGTATTATTTTGTTGTTGAAAACTTGTTGTAGATGTTTCGCTTGCATATTTCTTGAGTGATTGTATTATTTTGGTTGTTAAAAAAGTATTTTGTTGTTTTAGTAGTTGCTTGAGTGTTGTATTATTTAGTTGTTGTAGTAGTTACTTTGTTGACTTTTGTTGTTCTTTGGTTGGGTTGTTATAGTAGTGGGCTGTTATTAGTAGCGAACCTACAAGAGAAATGAGAAAAATGAGAAAAATGTTGAGGTATTTATCTTATTTTTTTGCGAAAATATATATGAAATATACTTCATATTGCACGACGCGTAAAATTATGAACTATGACTCATGATTAAATTTATTAATTTATTAGATTAATTAAAATCAAAAATAAATTAGATTTTATAATCATCAATGATCGAAATATTAGACTAAAAATGAGTCATAATTACTTTAGTTATACAGTATGATGTCTATCTTTTAGGCATTATTCGTGGATTATGAAACTACAAGCAATAGTTACAATAAAAATTAGAACTGAAAATTTTGATTTTCAATACTTTTGTTTTTTTTTCACTATTTTTTATTTATTTATTGAAAAAGTAATTAATTTGAAAAGTTAAACCAATTTGCGTATAGTAATACAATCTACCAATTTGAAGAAATTTAATTCTAACTCAGCTATCAAATGCATTAAGTAATTTAATATCCAAAATATCTTTTATTTATCACTAGGAGAATTTTCAGCACTCAGAAATTAGTTTGTCTTTAAATACATCAGCATTATTAAATAATGGATTTATTCTATTACAGTATAATTATTTCTTGATAAACTGATATTACATCACGATAAGTATTTTCCATAAGAAAACTTCACCATCATTTTTTTAATAATATCATGATTCACGAATATATTTCACATTTATTATGGATTCAATTTTTCATAATCACATTTTTTTTATATATATAATTATTTAAATGATCTTATCAATACATTGGGTCTTTATTTTTTACTTTTTTAAAAAAAATGATATATAATTGCAAGATTCTGAAATTGATTTCATATTTTTATAGATTCTATTTCCTTCTTTTGCTATAATTCTCTTATTTTTTGATCAATTTTGGCATCAGTAACAATTAATATGTTCAACAGTTAAATTTTCATTACTCAATAAAATATTTTCTAAATCTGATTTTATCCTTATCCTTCTTATCTTATTTGACCAATAAAATGTGGTATAACATGTCAGAATCATGAATCATTGGCACAACAAATATTTGTGTAATTCGTCATTTGAACACTGATGTTGATTTTAAAAACCTTCTTATCATATCTTTGAAAATTATTATTTTCAGCTGATAAAGGAAATATGGTTCAACTTGGATATTGTTATGATGAAGGAATTGGAACTAATATTAATAAAGTAAAAGCATTTGAATTACATAAGATAGTAGCAGAAAAGGGAAACAATGATGCATTATTTAATTTAAGTTCATTATATGAATTAGGAGAAGGGAATGATTTGTTAAGGAAGCTGAAAAATTTTATGAAATTTTTGGTTTCCAAAGAAAAAGAGATGAATTTTAAATAAGGAAATATTAAAAATTTGTCACATTCTAAACATATTTGGTTAATCAATTTTCTTAATTAGACCTTTTTGATCGTGCATAATTTATCAATTAGTTACGAATTTTGAATATTAAGGAGAAATCATGAGTCATTAACAAAAAATAGAAATAACAAATAGCAATGATCGGAATTTTGCGTAATGTAATTTATTATTATAATTTTGACTCATTTTTATATTCTTAATATTTTTAATTATATAAATACCACCAAAATTCCCATAATTATTATTCTAAGTTTTATTTACTCTCTATCCTTCTTAACGACTACTCCTTTTAATAAACTTCATATTATCTTCCTTATACTGTATATGAGGTCTTCCTCTATCAGGCAAGGAAACCAGTAATACCAGTCAGTTAGTCGAGTACCTTCTATCTGGCGGGTTTGGTATTTTTTTTTAAATTCCTTTAAACTTCCTTTTCTCTTCCTTATACTGTATATAGAGGTCTTCTTCGTATCAGGCAAGGAAAGATTGGTCAGATCTGGCTGGTTTGGTTTAGACTAGAATTCCTTTCCATTTCCTTATATACTTATTGACTACTTTATTTATGAGCTAAACACCCAGATTTGGAGAAAATGAAGATTTAATTATTTTAAAAGAGAAACTTTGGTTAATTTTATGGGCATAAACAAAGCTTTATAACTCAGGTAGAAACAGATGATGAAAAAGACACCAAGAAGAAATGATAGTACAACAATGATGAACATTTTTAATAACAGCAGAACAAATAACATAATGGTAAATGACAAATTACTGAAGAATTTAATGTAGAGAAGATGGATTGGATGAAGTTTATCTATTATTTCTTCACCACTAATAATTGCTCCTTTACAACCAATACTTTAAAAATTTAAATAGAATATATATGAATTGAAAGAAGAAAGAAACAAGGCTGAAACTTAAAGGAATTGACGGAAGGCACCACCATATAAAAAGGCATAGCAAAAAGAATGAAACAAACATAAAAAGGAGATTTAGAAATGGAAATTTTACAACCTTAAGAGTTTATATCAAACTCTAAAGTGAATCCGGGAAAATTTGAATTATGAGCAAAAGGGAGAAATAATAGTAAACAAATATAGGAGTAATTGATAATAAACAAATAGTCAAAATCATATGGTATAAGATAAATAGAACATTATATGAAAAACTGGGTGTATGGGTGGGATAAGGGACAACAAAGAAATGGGTATAATAACAAAAAATCAAAATTGATAGATATATAATAAATAAATACAAATAGTTATTACTTTAGAAGTAGTTATAATATTAATTTTTAGTTTATTATTTAATAGGAGATATAATGTCACCAATTTTTACAATTTAAAAAAAAAAATTTTTATAATTTATGTATTTCTAATAAAATTATTATATTTACCAAAATGAATGAAAACCAATATTAAATTATAGGAGAATAATATATCAAATGAAAGTTATATATCATATTCTGTGTTCGCAAATAAGCTATTTTGACTATAAATTGAATTGAAAAAAATAATTGGCAATATGGTCAAATTAATATGTACAGTATTAAAGAAATGCATCAGTTACTAATACATTATCATTTATTCCAGCATTACAAAATCTCTAGTTACTTAATAATAACTGGAGTAATATTTGTCATCTTCAATAGTACATATTTTCCTCCTTTGTAGAAATAATGGAATTAAAAAATAGGATCTTGAACATAAAAGTTTAAAATTCGGATTTGCTCCAATTTGATGATAGCATCATAATTTATTTAAGTATTTAATATTTTGATAACTTTTATAACAAATTTATGTGATATATCGTTATTAGTATAGTAATAAAGGAAAAAGTACTGAAGAAATCTTAAAATTGTATTTAAACATCAAAAAATCAAAACTACATAATATATAACTAACCTGCACAACCTAAAATAATGTTCACAAATATCTGGAATAATTTCCAATGAGTAAATCACTTTGTTGTGGCCTTTAGTATGATTAAACAAGTTAATGAGACCTAGCTATTTTTTTGATCAACCAGTGTGTTAATATTAATATAGAAATTGTTAAAATTTCTAAATGTTCCATTCTCTTTATTTTGTTATCCTAATTAGTAATATTAAATATTTTGATGAATTTCATAAAACTATTTCTCGTGTAAATACAGTTCTAAAATCATTAATTATATTTAGCAAAAAAATCATAAATTCTACAATACGAAGCCATTATACTTTTAATCCTTTGCAAGTAAATATGTTATGTTATGATTTTTCTTTAAGACTTTAATAATGTCAATTGTTTAAAATAGATTTATAATCTGGAAAAAAATAAAACATAGTACTCTGTATGATGGATTTCCAATGATAAATAAATAATAACAATATTTCTATCTGAGCCTGGAAGATGAAGTATTGATGAGAACATTATTAAAGTTCTAGATGAATCATTACGTATTTTTTATTCCAGGACCTTATAAAAGATTTTTAATATTTTAAAAATAATCAAATATATCAGAAAAGCTTTTCTTTTATTAATAAAGTTCCTTGAATTACTATATAATAAATAACTACATAATATTTATATGTAAATAATAAAGGACTGTTATTGTTTTACTATTTTGCTGTTTTGCTGGTTTTTTTTAGGAACAACAGCTCTATAAATATGTTTTTTTCAATTTTTTTTATTGTATTTTATGGATTTAATTAATACATTATGAAAAAAAAATTACAAAAAAAAAATTAATTTTTTATGGTTTCATTGATATTTTGTTTTTTTGGAGAAAAATACCAAGGCCTCTTTTTATAATTGAATTCGTCACGACTCATATCATATAAATACAGAATTCAGAATTTTTTTGTTGCATGTAATCAACATCGTATCCCCAAAAAAATATTTAGTTACGCAATCAGGTTAATCTGAGTTTTTGCAGATCCAAAATAAATAAAAATATTGAAGTGATATTTGATATATAATTTTGCTTTTGCTTCCAAATTCAGAAACAAAAAACCATTGGCTTTTTTATTTACATGCAAAAATAGAACAGTATTAAAAAATTTTTATTATGCAATAAATTAGTAAGAAAGATGAAAATATAAAATTATCTCCTACTTCTTCTCACGTGATATTTCACCATTCATCCAATTGTGTCGGTGGTATATAGTCCCGATTGATCAAAATTAATCAAATTTGATTTTATAAAATTTTTTAATTATTATTTTTTTTTTTTGTAATCAAAACAATCGAATCACAAAATAATTATGTATATAGTTTGATGCTTTTGTTTCTTGTTTTGTAATCTGCAACATGAAAATAATATTGCGAAAATTGAATGATTTGAATCCTGAAACAAATCGGTTATTCCCGAAACTTTCGCATAAGTTATATATAAAATTTATTTTTATAATATTTTTAATTGTTTGGATGGTTCTACAAATTTATGAATTATCACTTGAATTATCGATAATTTCATGTTAATTTTCGCCAGAATTATAAAGCATTTGTCGGCCAAAATATTTTATTTATTTATTTAATAAAAGTGATATTATTGGAAATAATAATTTATGTTAACGCGCTGTTCCTTGATTTACATAGTGAAATTGGAAATAAAAATCATTAAGCGTGGGTGAGTGATTTTTTGTCAACAACTGTTCCAACAAGACAGTTTCGACATGACTAAAAATAATCTCTTGTTTTATTGGAAATACCCGTAATAATAAATGAATATTTAACAGAATATCTTTTTGATAGTTTAAGTATATATAGTAGCATACTAATAATTTAACAAAAAATTTAAAATAAATACTTGTAGAATAATAACATCAATGTGCTACTCTGCAACTTGATTTCTAATTACCAGGACGGTTCGAACTTGCATACATATGCTCGTTGATTCATTGTACAATATTAGGGTATGGTTGCAATTTTGAGGTATATAAAGATTTTTCTTTTTCTTTTTATAATTATTATTACTTTCATTTTTCTTAATTATGTAATCTTACTGCTTGTTAAGGCCGTTCTGGCTCTCCTCGTCAAGTGATTGTAATACCGGTTGTAAATAGTTTCAGCAAAGGTTGTTGTCACTTGCTTTGATGCTGGTTTACACGTAGAAACTGACTTGGGTTTAAACAAAAAAAATTCGGAACGCGGAAATAGCCCAATTTAACTTTATTTTTGGTATGTTTATCCATCTCAATTTTAGAGAATTTTATTTGTGTTTTTATTAAAATATTGAAGATGTTCTATAATTCTTAAAATCTAAAAAAAGTTATTGGTGTTGAAGAAGAAGCTACAAATTCCGTAAACATTCGTAATCGGGATGATGCTGGTACCAAACAAATTAGAAGAGGCTGTGGAGAAATTAGTAAAATTAAAAATGAGAAAAGTTCGAGAAAAGTTTGACGTATCGAAATCAGATTAAAAATACTATATATATATATATTGTTCAAAAATTAAATTAAAAATTTAATATAAGTTTTAAAAAAAAATCTTATTATCGAGAAAATTATTTGTTTATTTTACAAGCCTCATTTTTTATGTCATTCGAATGTCATGCGAGCGGCTTAGTGATCTATTAAATTAGTTTACCTTACAAGCCTAACTTCAGCCCGTTTTGTAGATCGAACGCACGTGGCTTAGCTTATTTTATTTTACAAGCCTCATTATTAACTTAGTTTAAATCGAGGCTTAGGAAGTGCTTATTATTTATGTTGACATTTCGAATATTAGTAAAGAATATTTACATTAAAAAGTAGATTAAACATTACGTAAAAAATCATTAAAACTATTCTGGTTTCTAGATTTCAAAAATCATTATATAAATAATGATTTTTTAACCATTTTCACAACGAAAATTAATCAGATATCTATAAATTCTAATATAGATAATTCTTTTCAATCTTTGCCAATCTTATATATGATAAGTGATTCTGATCTTTCAAGAACTTTAAAAGTTTAGAGTCCTATTAACAAATAAAATTCAAGTCTTGCTGAAACTGTAAGTATATAAAGTAAACTTGTAAAACTTTTAAAATATTAAAATATTTATAAAATTAATTAATTTATTGTTTTTTTAAAGCAATATTAGGCAATATGAAAAGTGATTCTGATTTTTCAAGAGCCTTAAAAAGTTCAGAATCTAAAAAATCAATAAAATTTAAACTAAATATTGTTAAAATTGTGTAAGTATATAAAGTAAACGTTTAAAATATTTAAAATATTTAAAATATTCATAAAATTTATTAATTTATTATTTTTTTTAAAACAATATTAAGCAATATGAAAAGTGATTCTGACCTTTTAAAAGCACTAAAGAAGTTCAGAATCTAAAGATTTAAACTAAATATTGCTAAAATTGTAAGTATATAAAGTAAACGTTTAAAATATTTAAAATATTAAAATATTCATAAAATTTATTAATTTATTATTTTTTTTAAAACAATATTAGGCAATATGAAAAGTGATTCTGATCTTTTAAAAGCACTAAAGAAGTTCAGAATCTAAAGATTTAAACTGAATCTTGCTAAAATTGTAAGTATATAAAGTAAACTTTTAAAATATTTAAAATATTAAAATATTCATAAAATTAATTAATTTATTGTTTTTTTTATAAAGTAATATAAGGCAAAAATAAATTCAGCAAATAATAATATTATTACCAAGAAGAGATTCAGCAATAATATTAAAGACATTAAATTATTTCATACAAAAAAGTTTTAATAAATAAAATTGTATTTATTACATTATTTATAAACTTTAAATATAGAAGAATTTCTTTAATTTTTGCCAATCTTATAGTTGATAAAGGACTCCGAAATATGAACTTTTAAGAGTTCTAAGAAACTCAGAGTCTAATCAACGAATAAAATTTGAGTCTTGCTGAAACTGTAAGTATATAAAGTAAACTTTTAAATTATTTAAAATAATAAAATATTCATAAAATTAATTAATTTATTTATTTTTTTTTAAAGCAATATAAGGCAAAAATAAATTCAGCAAATAATTATAGATCAAAGAAGTGATTTTAAAGAAATTAATCTAATATCAAATATATTAGAATTATTTTATACAAAAAAGTTATATTAAATAAATTGTATTTATGGTAAAAAAAAACTATGCGCGTAACATAATCTTCCAAAACCATATAGGCCAATTATTATTAAAAAACTTTGTTTTTTACTATTGAAATCGCAAGTTTCAAATGAGTTGTAAATGAGTTTTTAAAAACTCATTGCAAGATTAAAGAAACCTTAGAAAAGTATAAAATTACATACCAACGAAATGGTGGGCTTTTTTTTGTAAATTAAAATTGTTTAAACATTAAATAACTTATATTTTATAATTATAAATAGAATAATTATTTTGCTAGAAGTTTTTACTATAATTATCCTGATAGTTCTTAATAGATATTCAATATACACCTTCAAAAGTGAGGCTTTTTACTTAAATTACAAGATAATGTAATAAAATAATAAAATAACTATTATTTGTTATTATGTAAAAGATCAAAATAATAATAAAAAATATAGTCGCGCGCAAAAAAATTAAGGTGGCTTAGTATTATATCACATTTTGATCCAAGTGACATAATCGAAGATGAGCGAAATTAGCTATATGCCAATTTCCTTTTTCCAAAAAAATCTCCTTTTTTGGTAATTTGTATTACTTCAAATGTCCTATATAAAAAAAAATCAATTTAGATTTATATTTAGATTTAGATTTTTATTTAGATTTATAATAAAGCAAATCAATTTCTTGAATAATAGTTACAAAAAAAAAAAAATATTATTTTGAACATTTTTAGTTAGATGATATTTAAATTATGTTGATAGATTGAATAATCGTTCAATATGATAATTTAATCAAACACATGATTTTCATTTGAATTATTAAAAAAAAACCATTTTTTTTTCCTTTTTTTTCCAGTGTAGCTTCAAAAATGGAAATTCAAAAATCAAAACGGATGTGTGCTATGGTTTGTCATATTGTGCCGAATTGGTAATGTTTCCTTTTTTCTTCATTTTTTTATTATTATTTATTTAGATTATTTCAAAATTATTAAAAAAAAATCTTTTTTTTCCTTTTTTTTCAGTGTAGCTTTAAAAACAGAAATTCAAAAATCAAAACAGATGCATGCTGCAGTCTGTCATGCTGTGCCAAATTGGTAATATTTCCTTTTTTCTTGCAATATAGTTTTGAAAATGGCAAATTCAAAAATTGAAACAGGTTCTTTTTGATTATTTTTTTTGTTTGTATTTTGATTGCTTTGATTATTTGGAATATACTAACTGAAAATGTCTTTTTCTCTTTTTCTCATAGTTTAAGAAATTCTGAAGCGGGCTGTATTGTGAGAATAGATTATTTATACTATGCCAAAAGGTAAAGCGGGATGTTTTTTTTTTAATTTTTCCTTTGTTTATCATATAGTTTTATTAACTAAATTATTTATGTTCAGTTTGTCCTCAAAATGGAAATTTGAGGTGGACCATGCTATAATAAATCATTTATTTTTTGATCACTAATTATTTAATTTATTAAATTATTAAATACAATTATTTGATAGTTAGTTTCCTTAACTTTATTAATGTTAGTAATAATTGATTACTAATGATATTTTTTTTCTTCTTTTTTAGGTCTGACCAATACAGATTTATAATTAAACTACTTATAACAATTAAATATATTTAAATTTGTAATAATAAAATTAACTTATATATAAAAAAAAATTATGACTAGCATCTAGTAGCGATGAAGTCACCGTGCATCAGAATTCTCTAGTTATTACATTAATAAAGACCATTTGAATTGTTTAAAGAATCAGTAAAAATATTACTATTGTCTATAATTTATACAGGAAAAAAAAAACAATCAAACAGTTAGTTGAAAAATTAATATATGAATTAAAATTTGTGCCATGAAAATTATGATATTTCATAACTATCCAGTGAAATAACTATTAAAAATATTGAAGAAAATTAAACTATTTATTAAAATATATTTAATTGGTGTTTATTTTTTGCATTTGCGCAAAATTTTGGGATGCACATGAATTTATTAACACTAATTAAATTTTGCATGTAATAAAAAATTCAATGCATATATATTTTTTTGTAGCATCCTCGCAATAATATACTAATATTATATAAATTTAAAGTACAATATGTTATTTATTATAATTATTTAGTACACTCTGCTCCCTTCGGTCGCCAGGCTCAAATTACTCTTGTCTTTTTTTTCTATTAGGATTTGATGGGCAAGTTGCGCAATTATATCCTACATTATTACATAATCCACATTTATTTTAATTTAGTTGTTTATTATTTAGTAAAATTAAAAAAACATTGCACCATTTCTAACTTTTTTTTTTTATATATAATAAAGACAGGTCGTTTGGGTGATACAAATCGCCAAAAAAGGATATTTTTCTTAGAAAAAGGAAATTGTTTTGGAAGATCATGTCACACGCATAATTATTTTATTTTTTTACTGTAACACCAATCTCCCTTTATTATCTTTATTATATTATGTTAAATAAATTATGCTATAATTAATTATAGAGTAGTATAAGTTATTCATTAGATAATCCGGTCAAAACAATTCACAGAATTTAAAAAACTATTTTATTCATTAAAAAAAATATTCTTTAATACATTTAATAAAGTAAAATTACTAAAAAAATATGAAAATCTAATACTACTATATTATATTTTTCATCTATTATTACTATTTATTTATTTTGTCATTTTCTTAATTTTATTCTTATATTTTATATTTTATATCATTATTCCTATCCTATTTCATCTTTTATTCCCAACTTTTTTCACAGTTAAATGACTGGCATCTTTCTCTAAGTCAGTATACCTTTCTTTGTTTATATGCATTTTTTCTTCAAATTGTTCCTTCAATCTTGTCCCTTCTTTGACTTTGTCTT
>QKYT01000086.1:168417-188792 GCA_003550305.1 Glomus cerebriforme | reverse complement strand
TATGTTAATACTTAAAAGTTAAGACCTTTTGATCGGCAAATTTATGTTAATACTTAAAAGTTAAGACCTTTTGATCAGCAAATTTCGGTAATTCTAATACTAATTAGTAGTAGATAATTATAACATTTCATATACATAATATTTCTTATTGGCATAAACACAAATTATATAAATTTATTACATCTATTTTCTTCTAAACTCATCATAATATTAGTAAAATCTAGGCCTATTACATAGAAAATATAAACATGCTATTGTTATTCTCATAACTTGATAGCCAAGTCCTATTCCCGGCGCAGCGCGACGGGTTACGCCTAGTTATTAATTAAATCAAATTATGCAACTGTTTAAAATAAAACAACAGACTTAAAATTCTGAACCAATTAAACTCAGATACCGGTTCTAAACTCTAAATAGAATCATAACCACATAATTAGAGGTGCAGGATGAACAAGTTGCCACCATGACAAAATAATGAAAATTTGATGGCAAAGAGGAGCGTTAATTTTTTATAACTGAGGATACTACAGAGCGCTAAAAAAGGTAGTAGTATATATACTATTAACAAATTATAAATAAACAAATATCTTGATAAAGTCAAAGCAATCATGACAAATAATACTAATAATAAATCTGATCAAAGCGAAACACTTGCTCGATTATATGAAGTGCTTGCATATAAGAAGGAGGATATAAAGAAAAACTCGGCATCAATGGAAATGATGAATTAGGGTTTAAATGGCAGCGTATGGGACAATGAAATAGGGCTTTTGCATGAAATTACAAAATCCAACTGCATGCATTGTGCGCATTTTGGCCAGATAAGGGCACTTAATGAAATTTTAGTTACTAATTTGGCAGATCTGAATAAAATGTGGACCATCTTTTTTTCTCATTGATTATCTAAAAAATGCCATATTCCCACTTTTACTTCAATCGATTGTAATTCTTGAGCATTATCTCAATCACTCATTGAGGGAGTTGCATGTGAACCCCCAAGGTTTCAGCATACAAATGAACAATTTTACTTTATATTGATTATCATTTGATTCGAACTTTCGCCAAGAACTTTATTCCTTTGTCCCACTTGTTTGGCGTAACATTTTATATCATTGCAAATAAGCAATGACTACTCTATTTCGCACAAAAATCATTATATAAATAAGTCTTTAATTCTAAACAACGTCAAGTACACAAAAAAAAAAAATAAAGATGGCTATTCAAAATATTATCGAATCCGTTAAATCCGCTAATACTATAGATTTATTCATTTTAATCTTTGCTACTTGTATCTCTACCTATATCTTTAACTTTTATTACAAATACTATACTCGTCCCAATCCGCTCCCTGGTCCATTTCCTTTACCATATATTGGAAACGGTCATAACTATGGCGATGTACAGAAATTTTATGAACAATGTCAACAAAAATATGGAGATATTTGTGAATTGATGCTCGATCGCAGATATATCATTCTTTCACGGCCAGATTATATTAAAAAACTTTTTGCTCCTGCGCAATTTTTCATGAGACTTCCAAATTCTCCAGGTACAGTTGAATTGGGAATGTGCAACCATGGACTTTTCTTCAATGAAAATTATAAAAGTTGGAATTATAATAAACGGTTCTTTGCTGAGGCATTATCAACTAAATTTATTGATGCATCTATAATATCTATAAATCAAATATATGAAGAAATGAGCGGTTATTGGCAATCCCTTGGAAAGCAAAATGCTTCAAAGAAGAAGAATAATGATAATAATAATTGGACATTAGAAACAGATTTTTCAGCATGGTTTCACGGATTTACCAATGATGTTACTTCAATACTTGCCACTGGAAAACGCACGTATTCAATTGCTTCTTACTATAACACACTAAGCATTAACAAATCCGAACTTCCTGATGCGTTGGTTGAAGATGGAAACAACTTTGTCAAAGCACTCGTAAAATTTCTTGAAAGCCTCTTGTTTTTCTCGTTCTTTAGTCCTTTTACTAGGCATTACATTCCAATGTTCAAAAGCAAATCAAATTCTTATTTAAATAACCGTGATTACTTGTATAACAAATTGGATAATATAATTAAAAAGAGAAGAACTGAAATCGAAGAAATGCCAGAAACAAGAATGAAAACAGATATGCTTACTTCCTTAATTACAGCAGAAACTGTTGTTGAAGGCGAGAATTTTAAACCTATGTCTGATAAAGAGATAAGAATGAATTTGCTAGATATCTTTTTGGGTGGGTCAGATACTGTGAGTATATTACTTTTCTCTCTAATATATAATATTTTTGATTATTGATTTCATATTTAATTCTGTTTACTATAATTTAGACTGCAGACACATTCTGTTTCATAACCTACTACCTTTGTAAACACCCTAATGTAAAAGAAAAAATGCTTTCGGAAATTGATTCTATTACACCTGAATCTTCTGGTAAATTTTACCTATCATGCAACGATCTCAGAAAACTAAAATATTGTGAAGCTATAATTAAGGAAGCTACTCGTTTAATGCCACCGGTACCTTTTACATTCCGTCACACTATTAGTGAGTGTGAAATTGCAGGATATAAATGGCCAGCTGGTACAGACTTCCACATAAATTTTAAAGGAGCACATAATCACCCTGAGTGTTGGGATAATCCTAATATTTTTGATCCAGATAGGTTTTATAACAGTGATAATAATAACGATAGATCTGCTTGGATGCCATTTGGTGGAGGTAGACGTATATGCCCTGGAAAAAATCTTGCAACTATCGAGTCACTTTTATTAATGTCTTCAGTGTATAAAAACTATAATGTTGAGTTAGTGAATGAGCATGAGCCATTGAAAGTTCATACTCAATTGATTTCTAACTGTACAGAGTTGAAAGTTAGAATTAGTCCTCGAAATTAATTTATTAATTTAGTTAAGAGTTTTTTTTTGCCATTTATTTTATTGGATAAACAATGCGTTATGTATATATTTATACTGGGTTAGTGTGTATGTTGCGGTTTATTTAATTCTTCGATGGCAAGTTTTATTAACACAGTTATTTTGAAATTTTAATGTATGAAAGAATTAATAAACTGTAATACTGTGCTGTTGCATAAATATTTAATTTGATAAACATCAATTGATCAGTTGTTTTCTTGCATGCTTTCATTTTAATAAATTTTATATTATTGAGATTTTTTTTTCTTTGCGCCAACGAGAATTATGCTCTACTTTTGGCTCACTTTGGTTATATCACCTTTAGTCTGTCGATCATTTCATAAATATCACTTTTGTCATGTTATTAATTTTACGCGAATACGCGCAGCCGTTAAAATGCAACAATGCATTAAAGCAAGACAGAAAAAACACTTGCTGATTCATACGAGTTGTTTTTATATTTGGTGGAGAATATCATACCCATTCTAGAAGTGGCACATCGAAGCAATAAAGCTTCTACGGATATATCACTTGCGGAATTATATAATTTGTTTTTATGTTTGTAATCAATCAATGACAGAAGAGGCCGATGAAAATGCAAGAGAATATCTCCAAAAGTTTGAGAAATTCCATGGTCCCTTAGAAGATGATCTAGGTGTGATATTACAGAAATATGGCGAAATGGGTAAAGAAAATTTGGTTTACTGGATAGTAACTTCCATTTATTCCCAAGGTCTCTCCTCAACAATTGCACGAAGTTTTCGTCAAAAAGTCAGTTGACATAGGTAAGTGCCCATTTCTAGAATAAAAAAAAATTCCGACCAATGATCATCACCACCGGCTTAAATTATATCTTTATAATGCCTTAAGAAGTTTGGCCAGCATTAGTTATATGACTTGCGTCAGCTACCTGACGCACGTACTATACTTGCCGCCCATATTCAAAAAAGGAAATTACAACAATAAATGATCGGCAAGTGCATTGTTACAATTTCCTTTTTTGAATATGGGCGGCAAGTATAGCACGTACAGTAAACCTGATGTTTCTTGTAAATAAAAATTTATAAAAGTTTACAGCCACATACGGTATGTAAACCCATCAAATTCATTCGGATAAGAGGCTGTGTATATAATTCAATAATTTATGATTAGGAGGCTATGCAAATTTTAATGATCACAATAATTTATTTTTTGTACAGAAAATAACCAATCGTAAGTTTTTAACAAGCTGTTTCTTGTAATTCCAAATTTGAAATATTCAATAAAAAAAAATTTTGTTTATTTGCATTTATTTATTTATTTTATGCAAAGTTTTTCCGAAATGTAACAATCAAATAAATTAGTGCAATGGTGAGGGCATTTTTTACGGTTAGTTTCAAATAGAATGCAACATGTGATGGAAAACCAATCAGCATATTTGATAATCAAATATCTTGATTGATCACAAAATAATAAACGACGACTTCAAATGACTGGTCCGCTTAGAAGTCATGCCAAAAAAAAAAAAAATAGAAACTGAATTGCTCTATTGAATTTTTCTTCCACAATTAATGAACTCAAGAAAGAAAGCAAAATTACTCTCGATGTCGTCAAGTAAGTAACCAAAAATCATCAACGTATCTCATTTACGAATACGCTTAAATTTCTTTTTATACTCATAATAATATATATATTTTTTTAATTTATATGTTAGGAACAACATATCAGATATATATATAATATGGAAATGTTATTAATGTATATTAGAAATTAAAAAATAATTGAAGCAAATTGATTAGAATACTGGATGTTTGTATATATATATAATTATATTGGTGTTTCGGGTGAAATTAGTTTCCATAAAAGTTATTTACAAATGTATTTTTAAATTAGAGTTTTAGTTGATTTTGACTAACACTCCCTAAAATCCATTTCAAAAAAAATAAATATAGTAACATTCCTTAAAAGTTTCACTTTTTTTTTATTATAAAGTATTAACAAAAAAAAAAAATGCCTCAGATTTACAGTACATCACGCGTCAGCTGTCAACTTTATTCAGGCGCAGATACAGTATATAAACATTATGTAATTCGACCATTGTTTAATGTTATGTAATCCCGAAGTTTATACATTTTAACATTCTAACAAATCTTGAAGTGCAGGATTGACTACTCGCAAAATGGGATTATTGCCAAAGAATTTTATGAATGTTATAACTTCTGATAATTAATAAAAATTTGGACCTCTGACAAAAAAAAAAAATGAAGATTTTTTCGTTTAAAAAGTAACAATAATAGTATCACAAAAGATCATATGCCTGTCCAGCACCACGTTACAGTCGTTAAAGAGATATAATATATATTTTTCTGGAAAAACTCAAATAAAACATTTTCTTGTAATTCTAAATGGATATTCCTATGCAAATTTTCATTCATTGAATTTATAGTAAATGAGCTTATGAGACAAATGTCATGTTTTTATTAATCTTTAAAGAAATATGCCTTTCCATTTGAGAAATTAATGAAGTTCAATCTAATGAAATTATTAAATTAGCAAGTCGTAATAGTTTAGGTCTCGATTAGCAATTACAATTCAAAGTTCCTCATTATAGGTAAATCTCATTTTGAGTATGTATAAAAATACATTTCAACCAAGTAATTTAATACAAGCAGTCGGATGTAAGGAAATTTTACAAATGTGTCTACAAATACTTAATTCCAGCCAATATTACTATTCCAGAAAAATCAATCAGGTTCAACGCGATAATATAATATGATAACTCCACGAATTTTTATGGGTAACCGTTAAAGTACTACAATTTAATCTGCGCGCGTGTACAAAAATTAATATATATATATCATACCATTTTTTTTTCTTTTTTAAAATTAGCAAAGAAAAACGAATAAGAATCAAAATTATCAAGATACATTCATTCCTAATAATCCACCTCAACATCAATAAAAAAAAAACATATTTGATCAATTCAATAAATGATTATATTAAAAAAGCGAAATTTAAATTCCTCCTTCCTCAACTGCGGTTCTTAATTATTGGAGTTTATCAAAACTGAACTGCTTGAGGTACAATATATTTTATTCTTTTTGTATGAGAAATACTAGTCAATTGTAATTAATTTAAAAATCTATTAACCATTGCTGAAATGTTCTTAACTTCACTATACCAAAAGTAGATCGGTCCTGCACATGATAATTTGTCAGTAATTAGGTTAAGGTAATTTAATTATTAGGATTAGGATATTAGGATTCTGATTATACTTGATAACAATTAAAATTACCATATGGCATGAATCAAGTAAATTTTTTTTATTAAAAAAAAACAGATTAATGAAAAATATTAAAATGTTATCAAATTTAATTTAATATTATACCACGTTGAGTTGTGATTTAAATTAAACTTCATTCATCAGCTATTTCTACAAAGAAGAAAAAAAAAGGATAATTTAATTATTGAACGAATAAATGAGAAAAACATTTTTTACATTCATAATTGAAAAATTTAATTGCTGAACGAAAAAAAAACTTTTAAAATGAACTATTTTTTTTCCTTTACGAAAAATTTTCAAACTTTACATATAAAAAATATATATGTAACAAAAAAAATAAATAAAATACACTTAAAATGTAGAAAAATATAAATCTTTCTTATTTGTGATCTTTTCAATCGTTTTTGATATTTCTCTTAATATTGGTGTTATAATCGTCATTACAGTTTCACTTAAATTGAATTTAACATCGCCTCTCCGGTGATGTCAAACTTTGCTTCAAACAACTTTATGCTTTCTTTGATAACATCATCGCTCAGTTCACTCATTACTATATTATTGAGATCTTTGCAAACTTTATGAGCCAATTTGTTTCCAAAATTTGACAATATCTGGGAAAATCAACACTGCATAAATAAATTCGAGTTCATGATTAATCTTCATTTGAATAAGTCTAGTTTTATTCTTAGGCCTTCTGACTTCGACTTTAAGTATCTTTATCATGTGATCCTAAGTTGAGATAAAATAAATAAATTTAATTATAAATAATAATGACAATTTGTATCATATAAACCTTTCTTTTATGATAGTATTCAAGTCGGTAATCATAGAATTCCTTGAAAATTTCTTCAGGAGAATTATATTTCTTAATGCGGCCACTACCATCATATTAGTTGTGCAAACGGTTGTGCTCATTTTGAAGTTCTTTTCGAGACCCTCTTCTTCAGATAATTTAACAGCGAAGTCGACAGTTGGTTCTCTTTATATTCCTATCGTTATTATTATATTTTAAAAAAAAGTTTAATATTCTTTATTTAAGATCAATTACATGAAAAAAAATATATACACGTACTTGAATCCAGCTGGCTACTTTTTCGGTTCCAACGATCAATTGTTCAAGTTGCTCTTTATAATTTCGTGTCCATACACGAATTTGTAATTCGGTAATTCTAACAGATTTATCGACTTGACGGATTTACCGCTGACTTTATATTTCCATATTAATCTGCTCAATATCTCCCTATAATTAATATATATATATAATTATGTAAAATTATAAATTAGTAGATTTGATAAAAACTAATGTTACCTGAAAACCGCGATACCAAGGGTGCATTGGAATAGGTTCTTCGTCGTTAATTAGCCGTTTTAAATTGTTAACGATATCACGAGGGTTGTAATTTGGAATAAATAAACTCCAGCCTAAAAATTATAAAATTAAATTAACATATTTTAAAATATTAAAATATAATGAATGAATATGAATACTCACCAGCTCTGAATCATTGACAAGGATCATAAATAGAATCGTCAAATACCATTCTGGTTCCATCAACTGACCGTCATCATTACAATAAGATAAGCAATGCGATGAAATATATTTCGGGTCAATGCGGGGATTGTGACGCAAGTATAACGAGCACTAGCTGCATCTTTTCCTCCTTGAGCTCTTGTACCGAATTGTCCTTCGCCATGAAGAACATTGATGTTATTTGAGTCGACAAAATCATGGGCCATTGCAATGATTGTCTGCTGAAGACCCGCATCACCATGATGATATGCCGCCTGTTCTAACACCGCACCGGCCAATAAAGAAACCTTAATTTTATTCTTAAAATTTTTCTTAAAGCATGTGTAGTACAAAACTTTTCTTTGACCGGGTTTTAGTCCATCAAGAACATTTGGAATCGAACGTATATTTTCAGCTCGATTAACTCTTTAATCATGAAATCTGTTATTGTAATTTCATTTACATCATGATTCATAAAGGTACCCGGCTAAAAAAAATTAAAAAAATTAAATAAATAAGTTTTTTTTTTACTGAATTTTTAATTTCTATTAATACATACTTCATAGTTTTTTAACCATTCCTTACGATCTTCTGCTTTCTTTTTATTAAAATTAACTCGCGCTCGCCTTCTTGAAGCGGCCTAAAAGGTTTTTTATGACGGTTTAGATTTTTGAAGTATTTTTTCGCTTCATTAGAATTAGAAGTACCAAGTCCCTAGTAATATAAAAATATGAAGTGAAATCATGAATATGCATCATTATTTGTAAATATATTAATTAAGATAGATACCTTATAATATTTGATTTTTAACTTTTAATGTCAGGGATTGTTTCCTTCCATCTTCCATATTCAGGAATGGTAAAAAATCGATACTTCTATGTCACCTTCATTTCGTAAAATATAATAATTATAATATTAAACAAAAATTTAAGATTATTTATTAGTCTTTTTGAAAATTCATACCTTAACAATCGGTGTGATGAATTCCAAAAAGAAACCTTTAATTCTTAACGAGGATGGGAAAAGTGATCATTGAAATTGATGATCAATCTTTTGTATGACTTCCATCATGATCTTGATCCGCCATGATCATTAGATGCCCATAATGCAATTCTCTTGTTGATTCATACTCCTTTCCCTGTTTCAATCCAAGAATTTGCTTAATACTGTATGTTGAATCTCTGTATTATTCATGATCTGGGCGTGGGAACCTTCTCGGACATTTAATAGTTTAAGTGGAAAAACTCCATAATATTCTCGTCCAACCTCAGACAGTCCGGCAACAGCTAATGATTTTGCAGAGTCAAGCATTTCTACCGCAGCATTGTTTGCGTCATACAACTTCGTGATACCTGTGATTCTATTTCAAAATACATTTGAAATCTAATCAGCCAAAATTCCAACAACAAAAAAATTAAAGAAACTATACTTACTTTTTACTCTTTCCATTTGTCTTTTTTAATTCTTTATTGAGTTCTAAATTAACATCATCCATTATGTAATCAACAATGTCACACTTGAGTACTGTTATGTAAAAAATCATATAATTGATAAATTATCAAAGTTTTAAATTTCTAAAAAATATAAAATAATGGTGTAATAACCCACTATTTTTAAGGAGCACGTCACTTGGATTATACGAAGAGCCGTAAGATTTTCTTTTGTCTGAGAATCAAATGTTGGGTTCTCGATCAAACATTTGAAGAAAATCCACATATGATTCTTAACTTGATTCTTTTTAATGTTCGCTTCCTTCTTTTTATTCTTAACCGGTGCTATAATTCTATCTGCAAGTTTGTCTGCGACGTAGTTAACATGAGTACTACCTTTTGAGGTACATATGCTGTTAACGAAGCTTGTCTATAATTATGTCGAACAAATAAATAATTATAAATCGAAAAAACAATAACTTTTTTTTTATGTCATTTAATACGAAAATTAAACAATAGAGAATAAAATTCTTACTTGTTGAAATTGAAATTCTGGTAGTGTTACGATCCGGATGAAAAAAATAAAATAAAATAAAATAACGTCATCCGTCCGTAATTCATCCGGATGATCCGGATGGAATTCGAATCGGATGAATCCGCAGATTGACGGAATGACTGATTAACGAATCGTAACATTAAATTCTGGAGAAGGAAGAACTCCAATTTCCCATCGCTCGTTAACATATTCATATATGATTGATATTGCGGATCGTCAAATACAATCGCATGTATTCTTTGAAATTTTTAGCTTCAACTCTTCATTATTTAAGAATACTTTAACACTTCTTTAAAAGGGCAATTATGTCATCATCAAACTGAGACATGTTGAATTCCTCAAAGTCCGGCTTGAAAGTAATCATTGTACATTCTTCTCTTTTAGAATTTTTAAAATAATTGGTAATCTTTGGTTTTTCAGTTACGGACATATTGCAGTTCGGGAACCCAAACGTTTCCTTCGTGTATTTCAATAGGTATACCTTTATTATAAATCCCTTCTTCTTTATCAATGTCAAATTTAATGGTATCCATTGTAGGGTCTCGAATCTGATATTAATAAAAAGATGTCATTTGATGCATTTAAATCACCAATTTACGTGTCAAAATTTATACCTTATCATCAGCAGCGTTTACTGAGATTTATCCACTATTTTATTATATAATCCTGGCACGTAGGTAATGTCTGAGATAAGAAGAAAATTATGAAATTACATGAATATTATACAAAGCGTAATTGAGATTATATAACATTATATACCTGTAAACCATTTTTTGTTTTTCGTAAACCCACATTTTTTCTTTAAAGATTCAATGGAGCCAATATACGTATCGGATCTCAACAAAATGTGGTCAATTTGAGTATTCTTTTGGCTTCTTCAACAGTTTTTTCTTTTTGATATGCAAAGTTGCTGGGAGTTGTAGTTTGACTAAAAGTTGTTTCAATAATGACAGATTTTAACTTTTAGGAGTTGAGGCCTTACTAGACGAGGCCTCAGCTTTTTGTTTACGAGGCCAAGAATTAATTGGAATTTGTTGCATAAAAAGTTTATCACNCATACATTATCCATAAATGTAGCAGTGGTAACAGTATTTAGTTCTTTCGGTCAACGTGATAATAAGCTAATTCATCTAATTCAAACTATAAACTATATCGGTACATCAATTGGCGAAATGATAAAGTATTTGTCAACCCCATTTAAAGTTGCGATTTTATTTATCCAAATATTAGGAGTGTTCCTAGGAATTATTCGAGCAAACAAATCCCAAAGGCTATGAGAGTTTGGTATAAATCGAATGCGAAACTAAGAAATTTAAAGATCAAGTTGCGCGAATGGTGCATGAGGGTTGTTGATAAAATTCTATCATATTGGTTGAAACATTAGTTGATTTGAGTATCTTGCTTCAGTACAGGAACAACATTTGGACCATTTTGATTCGGAAGAGGTGCATCTTTATGAATACCAATTTCTTTGGCAAAGAATTTATATTATAGAAAAGCACCATTTTGTACAAGAGCAACTTGGTCTGACGTATCATCGTATCTTGCTTAGGTACATCATTTTGATCCATAATTCTATAATATTATAATGAATATTATAGATTAATACATTAGGTCGATGATTATGACTATTAACTTAGTAATTACACTTCAAAAGTCTTACAATTCAACATCTTTTAAGAACTTAATATTTCCTATAGAATAAGTAAAAACTCCTTTTGCTAACCCTATTTTTCACTTCCTGTGGAATGTCCCGTCAAATCAACTTCGCTTGACGACAGGCATTGCTATTCCATTAACTACACAGACGTAATTCGAGCATATAGCAATTTTTTTGCCTGGCTCAATCACGGTCAAAAAAAAAAAATTTTTGTATCGGTGGTTCTACTTTTGTGTAACTGTGTAACAGTTTAACCGGACAAAATATATTCCGGCATCATAGAAAAATAATCTTCCTTTTTCAATTTACTACTGTATTCGACAGATTTGAAATCCTGTAACATAAATATTTACACGGAACGGATATTTATATAAGTTCATAATTTCCGTTTCATTTAAAATTCTCAATCCCTTTTAAAATTTATTTTTTAAATAAAAATATTCCCTCTTTTACTTTATTTTTGAATAAAAACAAAAATGATAAATTAATAAAGACATCCTTTTTTTGATATTTGAAGAGTTACGAGAAGACTCTTTCATGTTTAAAGACTAATAGAATTTTGGTATCAGACCGGAATTTGGAAAAATCGCAATAATCATCGCCTCTTATTCCTAAAAAATCAAGGAATAAAACTTACCTCTTATTTTAACATTATCATAAGGAAAACATTTTATATAAATTATTTCTATAAACAGTATGATCTATTATAACATACAGCAATCAATTTCTTTTGCAACAAGAACTTTTAGTCTTTTTGTAAGTCAATCTCCAGAGATTCAAACAATCAAATGTTTTATTTCCCAGAAGGTTCTTTTGTGGAATAATACCCCATATCTGTCAGAATATATAAAGGTTTATCAATAACAATGTATATTTTGTGGAAAGATGATCTTGAAGATTATTTTACGGAAGATCCTTATCCATATAGAGAAATTTTGTTGCTTTTGAACAGAAGGCAGATGTTCTAGAACATTTAATAATAAATTTTCAATTCCTTAATGGTTTTGAAGATGATCCGTTGAAAAAGATACTTCCAAGATTTTATAAATTAAAAACATTAATAATTATGGATTATATTCTTATTGAAGAACAATTGGCTTATCTTGATATAGAAAATCCTTTACATGGACTATATTAAAATCAATACAGCTTCTACTTTGATTGAAAATAGTAAAGAATTTCTTAATTCAAATATTATGATTTTGCTTAAACATTGATTCAATCAATTAATTCAGGAGATTTATGAATATTATTCTTTGATTGAGCATGTATTTACAGGAATACTTTGTTCATATTACTTTGATTTGGCAAAGGTAAATTATAATATCCTTATGCTTACTCTAAATGCCAATTGAACATTTTATTTACCTCAATTCATTTTTTTTCCTAGAATGAATTACATTGGAATAGATGAATATTATCCAATTCTTTTGGAATATAAGTTAATAATATTATAGTATGCACTTTATGTTTTTTCTCATGTTTTTTTTTCACAATATAGAAAAGATGACAACTAATTTAGAAATAAAACAAGGTAAATAAATTTTTTTTATTTGTTTTTGATATACAGTAGTATAAGAGATCACTGCACTTATTTAGTGAATTCTTGATCTTTTTAACTTATTTTTTAATATCAATAGATGAAAAAGGTATTCCAAGGATAAAGAGTTTGCACAAATATAATTTTGGATTTTATCTTTTGTTTTTTTTTGGACACCATTAGGATTAATAAAGATTTGTATGCTAAATTGTAAAATATCCATCAAAATATGGAGTAATGAATGTTCCTTGAATATTCTTGATTGCAACTATTATTATTTGTTATATTAAGCTTTATTAATTTGAGCAAAGCATTATTCACTAATGAAAGTGATAAAATATCAAAATTATTAAACAAATTTCATTTGCAATAAATAATAAAAAGATTTAAGAAGGAAATATATCCTTCCTAAAAAATTAAATTTCTTTTAAAAATAATTTACTTGTAATTAAAATTCAAAATTATACTTTAAAATCAAAAACAAAAATTCAAAATTAGTATTAATATTTAACTTATATTTATAAAAATTTAAATTCAAATAAAATCAACCTTACTGAATATCTTTGTTTAATCTTTCAAAAGTAATTTACTTATAATTATCACCGTTTTCAAATTACTGTGATCAGGTAATTTGTCAATCAATTAAAATTAAGCCACTGAAAATACTGAAAACAGCTGAAAATAATTAATTTATTAAAAATACTGCTTATTTTATATGCTAAAATATAAAAAAAAAACAATTTAATAATTATATTTTTTTTAAAAAAAAATGAATCTTCTCTTTAAAGAAAAAAAATTAATACAAGAAAAATTAATAAAAAAGTACTACTCTTTCCAAACTCTTCACCTAAAAACCAAAGATCTAAATAAAAAAAATAGTTAAAAACAAAAAAAAAGGAAAAAAACTAACAAAATAAAAAAAAATTATTACCTGTTACTTGAAGGGAATTGTTATAAATCTTTAGAGACTCTAGGAATCAGTTTTAGAAATCTTTTGGAAATCAGGTCTTTAGGAATCAGTTTATAAGCTTTAGCAAAAACAAAAAAAAACAAATGATAAAAAATGATTAGTAAGATTATACAATAGTATTTATAATCTATATAGTAAAACATAATTTTATTTTTGTAGTCAAAGAATCAATTTTTATTTATTACAAATTAACCTGATCATACTAATTCAAAAATGGTGATAAATTACTAATAATATATTCTAAAATTAAAATAAAAATTTAAAATTAATATTATTATAAAATATATGATAATTTTATAAATATTTGATATACATTTGTAAAAATTTAACTGCAAATAGAATTGATCTCATTAAATAACTTTATTTAATCTTATAAAACTAATTTACTTATAATAAAAATACTGAAAAAAACTTTAAAAATTAACTATTAATACTGGCACATGTCAAATAAATAAAAATTGCTCAAAAATCAGCATTCTGATTTTTGGCTGATTTGTGACTTTTTGCTGCTGATTTTATGGCACAAATTAAAAAAAATCAGAAATCGTTTTTTATTAACAAAAAAATAGGAAATCCAATTTTTAAATCATCATACTAATTCTTACACTAATCATCCAAAATCGGACACCTTACTTTTAATTTATCATGTCAATTCTCATAAAATTTTTCAAATCAGATTGCCAATTTTTAAATTAACATAAATAATTTTACAATATCTTATGACAGTTTTTATATCAAAAATGTCAAAATTTTCTATTTTTGATATATTGCAATTTATAATATATTTATTATATTATTATTATTATATTATTACATATTATATTATTATAAATTATATAATTATTATTTATGTATAAAAAAAATATGCAAACGCTTTCTAGTGGTTAATGTACTTTTATTATTATTATTATTATAATAAGTAATCTAGTAGAATTAAACAAAACTTATCTTTAGGCCAATATCAATAATATTATCATTATTATTATTTTTATTATCATCATCATTATTATTATATTATCATTATTATCTTTATTATTATTATTATTATTATCATCATTATTATCACTATAATTATTATCATCATTATTATCATCGCCACCTTCATTATCATTTTCATCAGATTCTAATGCAATCTATCTGAAAAAAATCCATTAGCTTAGTATATTGTCTTTTAGTTCGCTTTCTTTATCGACATTATTTTCTGAATAATGACGTATGTGACCTAGACCTGACCCAATACTTATTCCAATTTCTTTCACATAATATAAGATTTTTCTAACCTAATAAAAAATTTATAATTTATTATGTATAAATGTTATATTTTAAAATAATTTCATAATTTTATCTACTCTAAATACAGTAACCGTTACTTTTTATTATATATTTTTATTACTGAATTTGTATTTATAGTTAATTATTCTGGCCTTGTATTTTTATTATGTTTATCTCTTGTAAGTTCTTCATCATTTGATAACCATTCGTCTGAATGTAGGTCAGATATATTAACTACCTTTTCACAGTCTTTCATATAATCATTCCAACTAATATTTTGGAAATAACATTCAGATAAAAGTTTATTTTATATCAAAATCATATGTTGCAATTCTCTTCTGCATTGTGACATTTTTTATTAAAGAGTAAATTAAAAAAAAATTAATTGTATATATTTTATTTTAAATAATAAAATTTCATACTTGATCCCTTCAGAATATTATATATTATCTTTTATTATGTTCAACCATTCTATCATCTTGTTATAATTTTCAAATCTCATGGCATGATTTATGCAATTGTTTAATAATTTTTAATATCTCAACATTATATATTTTAATAGAAGAATTCATAGCCAATTTTACTGCTGGCAAAAGTTTTTTATTTATCATTTTTTTTTTGATTATTAAAGGTTTTTATCAAGTCAAATTAAAGCGATAAATTTAGATTATTAATAATATGGATAATTTTATCCTATTTAATAAAACAGTTTAAATAATAATTAATTCAAAGATAAATATTTAATAAGTTTAATAAAAGTGTATATTTACGTAAAGTGTCTTCTTATAATTTTTTAAAATAGGCAGTAATTCTCATAGTTATTCTCTAATTAGTACAGATAATAAGCTTCTATTTTTATTTGAAGAATTTGTATCAAAGCAATTATCAGCCATTCTGAATAAGCTTCTTGCATTATTTAAAGGGTTTTCATTATTAATGTTTTTATTGCTTAAGCTCTCTAGATATTGAAAGAGATTTGCAATTACATTTTTTAGTTCAAGACTTTTTTGGTTATTAGTACTACCTATTATATATTAGTATTTAATATAAATAATATAATATATAAATCAGAAAGAGAAATATTACCACTTTTTGGAGTCAGAGAAGATAAAAAAGAAGGATAATATTGCAATATTAAAGATTGATTAGCTAAAGATCCTATAATAATATGTTAAATTGTTATAAGTTATATAAAATATAATTAATGCCAATATAAAATAATATTACTTTTTATTAATAATCTTCCTCTATTTTAAAAGGGTGAATCTTCAAAGAAAAAAGAGGTAAATTGATCATTAGAACTAGATTACTTATAGTAAGATTAATGAATTCACATGGGACTTTCTGGAAAAAATTAACTAAAGAATCCTTACATATTTTATATATGTATATATGATCTTAACAAGTAGAAAACTACAAAAAAGTAAGTTAAATGAAGCATTTACTAAATTGGTCAAAATAAATAAACTAATTAAGCAAAAATATGAACAAGAAAAAATAAACCCAAACCTATATCTCTATCTTCATATATATAAATACATATTGGACTATAGTCTTTTATCATTATTTTGGTATTTTAACTTCAAATGAATAAATGGAATTCTAGGTATGTAAATTAATTATTCTGATTAATAAATCGCATTATTTTAAATTAATAAAATTTAATTTATTTTTTATAAAATATAGGTTTTTATAAAAATAGCAAGTATAACATTGAACCAGAACTACTAAAAATTATGACTGAAAATTTCTTTCTTAAATATTTCCTTTCCAATTATGAAAATGATTTCCTATACTCTTTTTTAAATATTATAAAATCCAAAAATCTGTTAATGTTAGTTAAAAGTTTGTCCTTTGGATAAACTCTTAGCTAGCACTAGTGTTGTTAAGTCTAAGCTAAGCTGAACTAAGCCGAGCTGAGCTGATGGAGCTGATTTGGCTTAGCTTCAAAACAGAAGCTGATTCAGCTCAGCTCAGCTTGAGCCGCAGCTAGCTAATAGAAGCTAATGGAGCTGATGGGAAATAACAATTTTATAATAAAAAAAATGACATTTCAGTACATTTTTTCATGAATAATCGCACCGAAATGGCAGTTTTCATATTATTTTATGAAAAAATGCGGTTTTGGCATATTTTTTCATGAATAACTGCGCCAAAATGGCAGTTTTTATATTATTTTATGAAAAAATGCAGTTTTGGCATATTTTTTCATGAATAACTGCGCCAAAATGGCAGTTTTCATATTATTTTATGAAAAAATGCAGTTTTGGCATATTTTTTCATGAATAACTGCGCCAAAATGGCAGTTTTCATATTATTTTATAAAAAAAATGCAGTTTTGGTATATTTTTTTCAGTTTTCATATTATTTTATGAAAAAATGCTGTTTCGGCACATTTTTTCATGAATAACTGCGCCGAAATGGCAGTTTTCATATTATTTTATAAAAAAATACCGTTTTGGTGTATTTTTTCATGAATAACTGCGCCGAAATGACAGTTTTCATATTATTTTATGAAAAAATGCCATTTTGGCATTTTTTTTTACTTTTTTATTAGATATTGCCCATCGGCTCCATCGGTTCCATCAACTTCATACCATCAGCTCCATCAGCTCCATCAGTTCCATCAATTCCATCAGGTTCACAACTTGGCTTAGTTTAGTTTGACTTGAACCTTCAAGCTGATATGGTTCAGCTTGGCTTGGCTTGAACTTCAAGCTGAACCAAGCCAAACTGTTAACAACACTAGCTAGCACTAATTACAAATAAAACTAACTTATCTGAGAAATTTAAATTAAATTTCTCTGGTATAAAAATACCTGTTTCATTTGAACTCTTTGAAGTGATAACAAAGTAAAAACTATGTTCCAATTTTTAAAAGAATAACCAACTTTTATTTCATTTGTATTATTATTATCATCATCATTTGTATTACTTCTACTTTTACCAGTTTTTACAGATTCAAGCAGTTGTTCTTCTAAGTCACCATCATTTATAAGAGTAGATAATAGTTCTTGGTATTCGCAGTATTTATCCATGAAATTCTAACAAAAAAAGTATATTTGTTATTTTCTGAATTTTAACAAAATCCTGATAAGAAATCAAAGAATACTTACTTTATAGCAAGTGGTAAAAAATTTGTTTATAAATAAAAAAGATTTAAAGATAAAAATGTAAACTATAAAAAAAAATAATGAAAGATTTTAGAAATGTTAATCCATAAGAAAAAAAAAGAGAATAGACTTGTATTAAACTTTTATTAGTTACAAGTTACATTACACAAAGTCCAAAAGGCAATTTTATTTCCTACGAAAATTGGATCAAATGGTAGTACAAGGTTACCAAAATTCCAAAAAAGGAAATTGATGTGCATACACATAATTCTGGCCGGAATTAAAAATTATAAATAAAATTTAAAACTCGTTGCAAAGCAACGGGCAGCAAACTAGTTTTATTTAAAAAAATATATCGATCTACATCTCCACCATAATAAACAAATAATTCTTCTCCTTTTTTAATATCTCGCTTCGTCCAACATATAACTTGATTTACTTCACTTCCTTTCAGAAATACCATATTTCCAAATGGATCTTCATTCATAAAATGAAAAGGACAAAATATTGGTCCATCTTCCTCTGTAAATGGTTCACCTTTCTCGTCAGTAGCATCAAGGATTGTGTGTTTGTATCTCATGGAGTAATGTGATGCTTTCCCAACTTTATCCTTCAAATGATCAAATTCATCTTCCATCATTGGAACACCAAAATAAAATCCGAGAGGNGTTGCTATTGGAAGATTACGTTTGGCAAATAGTCCATTACCAGCATTTGGAATAGTTGAAGGACGAACTTCAACAACATCGTTTAAACTTTTGGGAACATTTGTAAGATCTAATCCATCTAATATTTCATCGGGTAAAATAGCACTACATTCATCATAATCTTCTGATTCCAATCTTTTTTTTTGTTCGACAAGTTGTTGCATTTTTTTCTTATTTCTTGTGGCTGTAGCTGGGCGTGTATCAACATCATTATGATGATTTTNGTTCGCTTGTGACGTAGATGATACAGNATTTTTTATTTTAATCCTTTCGGTTTTTTCATATACATCTATTCTGAATGGAAAAATACATAAGTGTCCTCTTGATTTACATTTACTACAGGCTGGTAATTTTGTGTCGCATGATGTTTCTGGAATACAAAGACGACATCGCAAATGCAGAGGATTACTTGCACCAACACTAAGCATAAGTATATGTCCGTTATTTTGAACATTTTGACCTATTTCGTTAAATTACAAGTATTAAAAAAAAAAAAAATTTTTTTTTTTCATAATTATTATTAAAAATTCAATTTACCTGATGATTTTTTTGGTTTCCCAAAACACAATGGCCAATCATGTTCAATTATATCTTTCATCCATTGATTACAATGTTCGATGGCATCATTACGGTCGTTTGGAATAAATGAAAGTTTATAATAAGTGGTGTGCGAATCTGGATTTTTTTCTTGTCGCTCATATTCCGCTTTGAACAGCCATCCCATACTCTTACTAATTGACATTATATAGTTCATTCCTCTTTTACCTTAATAATTACATCTTCAGATGGTTCATAAATACGGTCCTTTGTTATCAGCCAAATTACATCTGGTTGCTGGGTATTCGATGATTAAAATATTTAAATTTTTTTTTTAAAAAAAAACAAATATTATTAAGTGTTGAGAGAATGGCAAATCGATTTAGGAAGAAGATTATATTTGCTTGTGTACAAATATAAATGCAATTCCATTATATCTTGCAAAAATCATTCATCATCATAAAGATCATAATCTAGTTGGCTTTAATTTGCATCTTTCTTGGAAAATATTTGAATTGTTACTTCTATTTATGTTAGAAAATAGATTATTACAATTTTGTGAAATCATAATAAATATAAATAAACTATGAATATTTAAGTTTAAAAATATATGAAATAAGAATACCTTTAGGTTTTTTAAGGTACAGATACCCAACTATTTGATAAGAATTTAACTGTACAAAGGATATATTAACATACAATATTTGATATAATATCCAAATATTCTAACTTTGTACTTTTTTTTTTTTTATCAGGAATTTATAAATTTCTTTTTGCAATATAAATTGTCAAACATTATAATTCTTCTAACCCAAGATTCAATGAAATAAGAGCTAGAATTGCAAGTGACTTCGCTATCAAACTGGAGGCTAATCTTGAGATCATGGCATATCTTTT
>QKYT01000086.1:140194-157958 GCA_003550305.1 Glomus cerebriforme | reverse complement strand
GATATATTTAACGAATATGGATTCGTAAAGGCCTGGCTAAGGTTATTCTAAATTCTCAGAATAAGTATAAATCACGCAAGTAAGTGGTAAAATATGTCTGAATTTATATTAAATATTTAATTTTTTTATTTACCCAAATAGTTATATAAATGTCGTCAATTCTTACAAATTACTTCGCTCGCGATTTGCATTGGTATGATTTAAGTTTCAACATCATGCTACATGTCTGTCATGAAATCATGATAATTTTATACGTTCCTTAGTAACTATTTGTTGGGGATGAATATAGACATATTACATTAGATATCCTTGGGNCTTATATTTATTCGTAAACGTGATCTCATTCACATCTCATTCACGGAGAACTAAATGGAGGAAATACAGTACAGTATATTAATTTTGGTAGAGACAAGAGCGTGGCAGTATCATAGATACAGGATTAATAATCAAATATCGTCCAAAAAATTTTCAGAAATTGTTTATTGGAAAGCGAACCCCAAAATCAAGGAATAAGACCAAAAATTATTGACGAAACATCTTAAAGCTTAATGATACAAACAACCTTTGGATGAGATTGTTTATCCCAGTGATCAATTAATTAAATCAGAAAGGTTATATTTAAAATATATAGAGCATTAGACTAGATTCTTGTATCATATTAATAAATTTGATTTGAGAATAAACACGATAAAATTGTCTCGTGATTTATAAAATTTTCTTGAATTTTATAAAAGGGTGAATGTAGAAAATGGATTTTATTAATAATTTATTGGTTTAATTCTTTGGCTTTGTGAATAATTAAATGCTTTGTTTTGAGCGATATATCTTTAAATCTTTTTATTACTTTAAAAAAAAAAATAATAATAAATTCGTTCGTGCAAAATGTAATTTACTAAATTCGTCTAAATGTTTGAATTTTTTTATTGATATTTTAAGTGAAACAGTGCCAAAGTCTTGGATAATGATAGTAATCAAGGATATTCGATTGCTCTATTTATATAGTAAGCTTTTTGTCATTTATTTCTATCATGTTTTGATGCCAGGTTACTAATTCCCTACTCTTCTACTAAGTACGTGATTTCTTCTTTGAGACATTTATTATACATTTTAAATCTTGAATTTTACACCCGATATATTGAATTCTCCTTGATTAATAACATGAATATGTATAANTTTCTTTAATAAATAACGATAAATAGAAAAAATAGATAAATACTTGATTCTTCGTCAATCGTTCAATTTTAGTTTTAGGTTTTCGATATTTTTTTTTTGGTTCTCAACTTTTCTAACTTTGAAATAATTTATTTGTTAAGTAGCTATCAAAAGAATACATATATTAAGATTTAATTTAATTGTTAGTATTAAACAAAGAAAAAAAAATATAATTTTGCTATAATTGCAAGTAAATTCACTATTAAAGGACTAATCTTGAGATCTTGGTGTTTTTGCTCTTGTTTGATTTTTGAAATATAAATTGAATTTATACAATTCCTTATAGTAAATCATAAAAATAAGACTTACCAAAGTACACAATATCGCAAGGAAACTTTAATTTTTAATTGAGCAATTTACTACAAATGATTATCACCAGCTAACCGAGATGCTAGTAATTAATTCATTACTTAACATTTTGGAGTAGGAGAAGTATCTTGCTTCAGTACGGGAACAATATTGGGACCATTTACCTTTTCTATCTTTTGTGTACCGTGTAACGTGGGTACAGTACTAATATCGAATGGTCCCGATCCAAAAGCACCAATCAATCAAAGTAAATCTTGCTGGTGGTTACACCTGGTTTTTTGAGACGCGTTTTTTTATTCATTCAAAAACCCAAAATTTGAAAGTTAATTCTCCGAATTTTTATTGATCGGTTCGTTCCATTCATTATAGAGTTCTAATTCATTTTAAAATATTCCTATTGATTTCTACATTTTTAATTAATACTATAATTAATTTTACAAATTTTATGCTCTTTAATTCCTATTTTCGATCTTTGCCAGCCAATCTACCACTATGAATTTACGTTAGTAGAAAAATAAATATTATCTAGAAGATATAGTATGGATGTTGGCTTTTGTATCCTTTGGATTACCGTAGTTTCTGTATGANTGCTATTTATAATTTTTTATTATTATAATACTAGTACTTATTATTCCTATGATTTTATCTTTAGTGGTTTATTGTTAGGTTTTCTCTCGCATTTAGCACAAAGGAAAATGGTAACGTAGGATATGAATTTTCGAAAGCTCAGAGAACCATTGCTGGGAAGTGGGAGGACATTGTGGATACGTTCTTAATTTTATTTGTGAACATGTTCTCGTTCGCATAGAGGAAGATATTAGTTAAAGATGAAATGGTTCAATTGATACTAATGTTGTGGATATTGGATTACATGGACCTGCTGATAAACAAACATACGGAGAATACCTTCTTTTATATGATGTATTACTTCATGATATATCAATTAGCGAACGGATTTTGCGGAGTCATATAACATCAGGTCCAGCTGCATTAATATTAAATGAAGAAAAAATCATGATCAAAGTATATTATATTATGGATTTACATTTTTACTGTTAGTAATTTAGCTGGATGGTGATAGATTACGGGTTAAAAGATAATCATCAGCTTTGGTTCGGAGCTAAAGCAGNATTACTATGCATACAAGGAAGTGGAATTGATGGTGGCGCATCGTGTAATCTTGCTGTTAGATTAAAGCATTCACTATATTTTTGATGATGCATGATGTTTTTGGAGTCGGTGGTATATGCGGAAGTATATTATAAACTGGTAAGATGAAATCCAAATTGGTTTCAAAAAAAAAATTTAAAAAATCAGATAATAATTAAACATCTTTTTAAAGTNAAGTTATATTCGCAAAAGAAATTGCAGTCTTAGGTGTTTAGATGATTAAGGAGGTTGGTCGTTGGGTTCAAATCACGTTGATCGAGAAAGAGATGCTTTTCCAGTATAATTCAATCTCAATCAAATCATCTAAATTCTATTATAGGTTATCACTACGCTANTTTTATGGGTAATGTTTATGGTGGTAAACTTCCTATACAACAAAAATTCCATTATTTCTTAGAATTATTCATTTTTTTTCTCTAGAGTCACATGTTTAAAAAACAATATAGATATTGTATATGACTTTTTTAGGTCTATTATTATTTCCGCATGATTTTTGTCAAACAAATTTGCATTAATATTAATTTTTATTTTTTATTGTTCAATGTCTTTATATAATTACATATATAATGAAAGCTATAAATAATATATAATATACAGAATCACAAAAAATTAATCTATGAAAATAAGCGTTCATTGGATCAATTTAATTATCTTTTGATTTATTTTTGATATCAATGTATCATGTATTCAGTTTCGATACATTGATAGTAGATTTTGAGACCAACCTCCTCAATATTTTTGAAGTTTGACTCATAAATTCATAACTTCAATTAAACATGAATATATTTTAGAACCAATTATAACTTCTAGACCAATCAAAAGATAATAAGAATTAGATTCCAATCCTGCTTGGTCGTTCGAGAATTACTTAAGTAGACATTATTACTGTAATTGCATTTTGCATTTGATGTTTTGTATTAACAATTTTTTTTTTTTTTTTTTTTGTAGAATAGTTTAAGTGATAATGTAGTCACATAGACAGAATTTTATTGTAATATTATTGTCGAAAGTTGGTAAAAATGGTTTCATTGATAATTAGTTTTTTTTTGGAGAAAAATGCCAAGGGGTTTTAATCTCTCTTTTTATATTGAATGCGTCGCGGATCAATTTAAACATATGATTACAGAATTTCGCGTCCCCAAAAATATTTGGTTACGCAATCGGTTAATCTTTGTCTGATATGCATATAAATAATGAATTTGATAAAAAAATAATTTTTGACCAGCAATTTATATGCCATTTGTTCTATTCTTGATAAAAATAATAGGCAAAAGCAAAATGGTATTTCGCGGTTTAAAAGATATACTATATATATAATTGCACGAACCTTTTTACTTAAGACTAAATATCTAATATTAATTTAGTCCGCAGTCAAATAATCTCCAAAATTTTTTTTATGTAATCAAAACAATCGAATCACATATAAGTCTAGTTTGATGCTTTTGTTTCTTTTTTTGTAATTAGCGATGACATTTGTTTAAAAGTGTGGATAGTAATTAATCAGAAATTTGAATTAATAAAAAAAGTAGGAATCATCTTACCACACCACCCTCGGAAAGGTGTGATGTTTTATATCACGCACCACGTGATTTCACATGCTTCGCGTTTTTATATTTATCTCAGGGACTTAGAATTTTTTTTAGTGATCCAAAAAATAATTGTCACACCTTCGGATGTCACCTGTGTTACGATATGTTGTATAGCCAGGTGACACATATGCATCCGAGGGTGGTGTGGTAAGATGATCCAAAAAGTAGTAGTACGATTTGATTAGATACTCGATATATAGAAATTTTGTGTATCAATAGCATCAATATCAATCTATTTTAAAATTTATTCTTATGCCGTACGCACATATATTTCTTGATTTTCTTCTGGGTGATATCAAAGTTCGAAGCCATTACAAATTAGACACAAGATGTTTCGTATTGGATATTAAGAACTTAAGGTAAAAAAAAATTCATTTTAGGTTATATTAATCATATTTGAAAAAATTTTTTAAGGTTCGAGCAACTAGATTGTAAGATCTGGTCTACAAACGTGGTCAAGCTGGCTCAATCATTATTACATTTAATAATGAAGATTAGAGTAAGGTCCTGATGGATTTAAACATGTAACAATTTTTATGAGACAGGTCAGTAATAAGTTTACTAGGTTTATAATAGTTTAATTAAGATTATTTATTTATTTATTAAATTCTTTACAAATCTCTGGAACCGCTTCGTCTAAATCAATCTTCAGCAAGAACCTGGTGAATCTTTTATTACCACTTAATGCTTCATCCAAATTACGACTAGCCAAAGACTAAGAAATCAATGATAACATTAAATGTTTTTACGGTACAGATAATGCTTTCATATGATTCGTTATCACCTTGTGGTGTGATTTCAACAATAATGCTCAATGAAAAAAATTTTATTACATTCCGCCAAAGATTTTACAATTCAGACATCCTTAATATCAAGCCAACCATTCACGATCCATGAAATTGATCCAACATTAGTAATAACGTCAGGCATTGACACAAATGTAAATGCAACTTATTGCTCATGATATAGAAGTTATAACATTTGCAATGATGGTTTGCAAATGTTGGCGAAGCTGTAAATTTAATTTGAAAGCGTTAGAATATTTCACACTATTATATATGAACAGTTATACCACATCCTTAGGCTATGCTTTAAAAAAAAGATTAAGCAATATTTGGCTATTTTTCACACAGATCCTACTGACGTTCAAATATCAGATGTCCTGGTGTTCCAGTCGCAAAATTAATAGATCATTCGTCGACTGCTATTTGTGTTAATTGGAAACCAAACAATAGAGAATATCTCCATAATAAGACGATTTTTAATTGCTGGTTTGGAATATAAATAATATGTCAATGTCTCATAACAATGTTAACAGATATAATTCATTTGTAATTTTTACAATCGCAAATGGTTACCAGCTGTTGTTAACAAGTCAGAAGTATTTACCCTCCGAATGGTTCTATAATACTTTTGTAATTGGATCATAGACAACCTGGCAAAAAGCCTGGCTATGGGAAGTTTCCTTAAAAAGCTCATCGATAATCTACAAATCATTATACTATCTGAGCTTGCTTATAATGATCCTTACTTTCAAACTCCCAATACAAACTTAATCATTTGTAACGTTGGACGTATTCTAGTGAGCTACCATTCATATCTGGAGGAAAAGGTTAACGGGAAGAAGTACTTTGGTGGTGAAGATGCGCTATTGTTTGTGAGTGATAGTGTGGTAAGATGGTGCTAAAGTAGTTGTTGTTGAGGCTGAGGATGAAATAACCTTTAATGTACATTCCAAAAATCAAATTAATTCTACAGTACCCATCTATCCTCTATCCGTATCCGTGATCAAATATTCAGCATTTTCAGATATCTGAATGAAATTTTTGTAGACGGAGGGATTGGAAGATATTCTTGACAGATCATCCGGATAGTTGCCTGAATTTAATTCGAGCAAATCCGTAGTGTCAGCCAAAAAAAAAAATTTATGATTTATATAATAATCGCTTAGATATTCCTTCACTTCATCCTTCAATAAAGGAACAATTAATGAAAAATAAAAGGATAAGAAATATATCTTTTGGTTAAATAGGATATATAAGTTTGTTTCACGAAAGGCAAAATGCTCTCTTTCTCTTGAATTTTCCACATAGATTAGAATATTAAGTTTATTACTTTCGATCGACACCAAGGATTTTTTGATTAAATCGAAAAATATGTTTATTAAGAATTTAATGATTGAGAATAAGAACAGGATCTAAATACACATTTAAAGGGAACATAAACTAAATGTATTGGAAAAGTTCTGAATATCTTGAGCTGATTATGGTGGCAGTTGAGATGAACGAGATTAGGAAGTAGTAGTATCAGTGAAGTAATAACTGATAGTTAAGGAACAGTTATTATAGTACAATAATTGATAGTAAAGAAAAAATAACCAGAGAGGAAGAAACGTTGGTAAAGAAACAATAGTTAATTGCGAAAAAAATAATTGATATAGGAGGAATAACTGAGGTAAAGGAACAATTATTAATGGTGAAGAAAATTGGTAAAGAAACAATAACCGATGTTATTGAATTTTAGACATTACATATTTTTGGCTTATGAACCAAAAAATATCATTTTTAACTTTTACGGGTAGCTCAGTTATAGACAATATTTTTATCATAAATTAAATGAAATGAAAATGAAATATAATATGAGTCTAGTTTTGCAATTATCAGTTTTTACAAAGTTGATTATGGAAGCACATCATCAGCTAAAAGGAAATATTTCTATTAAAGGGAATGATATGGAATTACATTTTTTTTTAGTAAATAACACGCACATGTAATGCGGGTAGATTTGTATAATTTCTGCAAGATTAATAAGCACACAAATCAAAGATAAGATTTAAAGCCGGAAAACCTTATTTGGTTTATCAGATGACGTGATATGCAGATGATGCATAAATGAATTTATTTCTTGTTCGTTAAAATTTAATAAAGCACAAATTTCTAAATCTATCATAGTAACAAGAATAAATCTACCTAATGAATTATAAATACAGGTTGGTAATTACACGACCATATATGATCATTAAACTAGTAATCTACAACAACTAAAGTTTATTGATCTGAACCGAAAGATTACATCGATTAACTTTTATTAGCAATGCTTGGTGGATTTTGCAAAACCCTAACCAATTTTGCATTGCTTTTACTATAAACTGTGAAGTAATCCGTGAAGGTACTAACTTTTCCAACGAAAATAAAAAATTTACTCATGTTGTTTCCTCCTTTTAAAATTAATATTGACGAAATTCCACAAGTTTTTCTCTCATTCTTTTTAATTTCCAATAATCAATGAATAACATCAAGAATTTATTAGATTAGCTCATTAGCATAATGTCCTATGAAGAATGTCCTGAAACCTGTTATTAAATTAATAAAATAATGTTTTGGCCAATCATTAAATTTTCGCATGATTTATTTTCGTGTCGCTGAGTACAAAAAAAGAAACAAAAGCATCAACATAGACTTACAGTATATGCACAAATGCACAATTATTTTGTGATTCGATTGTTTTGATCACAAATAAAAAAATTTTTTAGTACTTATTATTCTCGTATGACATACAGTATAACGGAAGCACTAGTACCGCGATAGGTCATATATTAAATTGGTAATTTACCGATCGATTCAATTTGACTGATCGGAGCCCTAACTTATACAAATCAGCTTTTAATCTGTAGTCAATGGTGTAACCTTTTTCAACCGTAAATTGAGATGATATCCGTGACGGTGACGCAAAACTTCTTGGTGTGACCTTTATTATACTGCATATCATATGTGAACAGATAATGCAAATCAATGATCTACTGTACATATCAATAAAAGAAAAATCTTTATTACTATTCGTTACTTCGTTACTTCGGATAACTTAATCTCACCGATAAACCACTTCCCGAATTGTCTTGAGTTTTATAAGAAGGTTTATAAAAGTTGTCTCCTTTTTTTTATTCTTAACAATGAATAAAATTTTAATTTTACAACTAGTAATTTGAATTGATTAAAAACGTGAGGAGATAAAATTTTGACCAACGTTACATGATCATCATGAAACTCGTTAGTTTGGATACAATTGGAATTTTTACACGTTTTTAACATTCAATCATGTAGAGTCCAATAACGTGATATCATCATTATCATGTAAAGCGTGATAGATAAACAATAACATGCTGCGTATGTTATCAGTATGTTATCTAAAAGGTAATATTGCTTATCACGGTAAAACAAAGAATAATATTCGCTGATATTTAATTGGTGCAGCGGCGGAAACGCGTTCTTTATTATGATGTAATTGATACAAATGATTACATGTCTAATATGTCTAATATCTATTATTATTATGTACGGGAATATTGTTTGTTTATTGCTTAGAGTACTTGGGGCTAAATTTTTTTTCAGTGCTTGATAAACGTGGCTTAATCCCGAAATGGACAGGGTTACTTGGTTACTTTGTAGAGTTTGTACTTCGCCAAAAAATCTCATGATGATCATTTATAAATATTAACGGTACAGTATTTTGTATTTGGTTATTCAAAACAATACTTTTACCTTAAACTATTCCTAAACTTAAATATGATTTATACACACTCGTCTAAAGACAAACTTAGAGTCAAAGCAAAATGGAATTCCATTTTGCTTACAAATAATGACTCGCAAAAAAATTTTATGCGAAACTTGTAAAGCCAAAATGGAACTACAAAGTTCTGTAGAACAAAATTGGTTAAAGTACCCAATTTATTATTACTCTTGCAAATCTTTTGCAAAAGACATGAAGTTGTCGTTTTACGATAACCTTCAAAAATACAATAGTAATAAAACAAAGCCAAAATGGAATTACATTTTGCTTGTATAAAAGAAGTCCAAGTTAGATTGCTTGAAGAAAAAAGACTTTTTGAAATTTGGCTTTAAAGCCAAATTGGAACTTAGTTGCTACGCTTTTGATATCAAAGCTGGTGACCTTCGGAAAGAAACTACGACAAAGCTTTCCCGTGCTCCGTTTCGGGAAGGAACCATCAAGAAACTGTCCTCGAGCTCCATCATTCTTACCGTCCTAAACCTCCAAATTGGCGGGGGTTGGAGGGATTTTAATAATATTATTAAATAAAATGCTCAGACTGAATAGAGATGTTCCTCACTTGATATTCCAATGAATTTCAAGATGATATCTCCATTCATGTCTTGAGCAAAATTATCATAATTTAATTTATTATCACAATTTTAGTCACAATTAATTAATAATAGTTTAATAATTGAATATACAGTAGGCTTAAAATCCTTCAAAAAAAAATATTTTTACTCATTTCTACTTTATATTTTCACATTTAACTTACTATTATTGAATTTCTCCTCACTAAATAATAACTGATCAAGAATTTGTTTGTACATCTTTTTAGATTTATTAAACCAAAATTTTAATGTTTGAATTCTAAATTGTTAGATTATTATTATAAAGACTAGTTTATTGTACCACTAAAGTTTAATTTATCTGTATCAGTAAATAAAAAAAAAATTTAGACGTGATTGTGTAATTTATCATAAATTTTATGTTACATATGTCGATCAGAGATTAACCATCTCTCTTCGCCCATTCTCTCTTGTAATCTCTTACAAGTTTTGATACGTTGGAGTCTTTCAAGTGAAAATGGTCTAAAAATGGTATTTTTGAGAGCACAAACCCATGAATTGCCACGAATGAGAGGTCGGCTGCATACTACTTTTTCTCAAGATCCATCCCAAATCACAATGTTAAACCCACCCTAACTCTTATGTACTTTGACGGCCCACGCAAGGCAAATAGGAACTTGCAAGCGTGGGCAATACCCTTCCAGGTATGCCTTATTGGCGAAATTGGAACGAGTTTTTTATAGCAGGTCCGGTTTAATTGTCAAATTCTATTAAGACTGCATTAGGAAACGAAGGAGGTCCTGATTTTCTTCGAAGATAATTTCTTGAACAGTACCCACTGAACCATTTACTAACCCAGCTTCTGTCCATAAATTAGCCCTGAACATAACCCTTTGCACCCTTGCCAATAATAATTGTGATTTGAGGCCTTTTACCTCATCAGATTCAGCTTTACGTGCTTCGCTATCACCTATATGGGTAGCATTAATTCTGGGCAATATTAAACTCTTCCAAGGCAAAACGCATGTGGCATCGGAAAATCTGCAAGTGATACATTTGGTGCATCATCAAATCTAGTGGCGAGTAATAACAAATCGGTCAGATAATTGAGTTTCTCCTAACTTGCTGGTTTGGAATTCCCTTTTCAGTAATTGCTATAATTTAACTCCAAAAAAACTACTTTCCGGTCATCTTATCACGCATTTGCAACAAAGTAATACTCTGAAATTGTGTTGGTTTTCAGAATCACCTTGACTGATGTTGAACAATGTCAAGTTTATAGACAAGATCGAGATCAGGATAACGTAATTTCGATCAATATCACGTAAACCCAAATCTCCATAATCGTATCTGGTCTCACCTCCGATAGGATCATCCAATCAGCCCGCATCTGTTCTTCTTCCAATTCTTCACTTTCTTCATCAACAAGCTCATTCTCTAAGTTTCAGTTAATTGACAAATATCACGATGACAAACGTGGAGAAGAACCTTTATTCAACAAAATTCTTCCCATTGAGGACCATTAATTAGAGATGAAGGTCGTGGCCAAATTCGTACGATTTGCATTGTTTCCACTGACCTCTCCAAAAATTATACTTTAAGGAAATAGCTTCACCATTTACCAACTTCGTTCTCATTTCCTATATCGCAAAGTTATCTAAGAGTTACTTTGTTGAGGTTTAAAGTTATGAATTGATGATTAGAATGATAAAAATGAATGCCAAGAAGGAAATGGCATGTTTCCTGGGCCGAAATATCCCGCTCGGCAACAGTATGGAGCAATAATCTTTGAAACACAGCTAGAGATGAATCGTTAGGATTACTATCGTTAAGAATATCTCAGAGAGAGGCGCTTGCGTATACTGAGAACGGGCTTCAAATCGATATTCGCGCGCAAACCTTGGAGTTGTAGGCGGTCATGTGGATTAATGAATTATGGAATTTTGATATTAAAATTAAATATTGTTCCATAGGTGAAACATCAATTCATGCGTTACAAATCAACAATTAAATAATTTCTTATTTTGTCATTTGTTCATCCAAATATTTAAACTCATTATTGATCAACCTATTTTTAAATAAGAAAATTTTAACTATTCTCTTTTTGTACTGAATGGAATAAGAAAAGTGCCCGAAATTTGTATAAATAAGACAATTTAGATCTTTTTTTTTCTGTGAAATTTTTTTTATATCTTATAACAAAAAAAATCTTTAAATATAAACATCCTTTTACAAAATTATTTTTTAGTTTTTTTAAAAACAAATCTTTATTACAAGAAAAAAAGATTGTTAAAACAAAATCAAACTGATTAAAAAGTAATTAGAGTAAGTAATTAAGTAACGTTTAACTTCAGTACATCATAGCAAAATAAACAGTTAAGCTATTACAGTAGCTTGTTAGTGAGCTTTATAATTTTTTTCTTTTAATGATTTTATAGTAAAAAAAGCTAAATTGAGTAATTTGTTTCTAGTATTCTATATCTATAAAGTTTTTTATTAGTGTAATAAAGAGTTATCCTTATATAGTTTCAATAGATAATTTATAAGTTTCATCACAGGTGAATGATATGTAGCCATATATTACAGTTGATACTGTTATATATTTTTTTAATAAAGATCCATAAAATATTTATTATATCTAAAATACTATTTTTATCTATTTTTTACTATATCCTAAACCTATTTTAGCTAATTTACTTGTTTTTATTACTAGAGCATTTAATATTATCAGTTATTTGACTTTAATAATTTTCAAGTAATATAGGATTTTGTAATTTATCGCGATGCATCGCCAGTGTCACGTGATTCATAATTCCGGCCGGAATCAAATGATCTGCAATGAAATTAATTGCCTTTTTGGGAATCTTGCGTAATCCAAAATTCGGGGTAAAGCAAAATCTTACGTGATACAAAATTAAGCATTTTTATTGGTCAAAATTAATACTATATATATATTTAAATATTGTTGGTTGAAAAAATCTTACCTAGGGGACTTCTTATGAAACTAATATTAGGTAATATATGTCATGGCCCTTACTGATTTATTGATGTAAAAAAATAAATTACAAGATTCAAAAATACATAAACGTTTTACAAAGTGAAGTAGAGTCTCTATAGTCTATACTAATGCCTGCCGGTGTTTCATTCATCTAAGCTATCTATACCCAACATTAACTATAATCCGATTTCAATTGTCCTAACATCGATATTCTGGATGGAATAGAACATACAGAGTCAGAAATAAATTAACAATATTGACCTTAGTAAAACTCACCGAAAGTTTGAACAATCAACGAAAGAAGAAGCGCGAATTATTGGAGTTATTCACCGAGAAAGCAAAGCAAAAGGAGTGATTTAATTATTAAGCGTTAATAAGGTCCTCGCCATCCAATAACAAGCTAGCATTTCAAAGATTTTTTATAACAAAAAAAATAGATATTAGCTTTACAAGGCCTGAGTCGCTTCCTTGCAAATGCACAGCCACAAACAAAAAAATATACTTTATTCATACCTTAATTGCAAAATGTCTCGTCCGAAATTCAATAATTTTTTCGTCAACACTTCTTAAACTGCGATGGATCGTTTCTTTTTAATAAGTTCATGCTCGGAAAAAAATAGTACGACAGAAAAAGTGAAAATCTTACATCACCGTATATAGGTAACACTGATTAGTCAAATACGGTCAATCGTACGAAAAATTAATTCACTAATACTGAAAATCTAATTATGTTAATTGCCTTTTTTAATAAATAATCTTTTTTTTCAAGTGATCTTTACGTATATACAGTAAATACTTCAGTCTCCCTTTCTTCTTTCTGCTCAGTTTTCAAGTAGAAAAGTTAAAATGGTATCTCTAACGCCCTTAAAGATTTATCCGCAGAAGTTCTCAACCTACCAAACCTTCCTGTATTAAGTGTCATTGCAAGTTAACAAAATACAGCAAAAAGGAACAACGATATTTTTCAACAGAATGAACTTATGTTAAAAAATCACCTGCAACTGAATCAAGATTTGTCAAAAGAAATTGCACAGGTTAAACAAGATATGTCAAACGAAATTACACAGGCTCTATCGTTCGTCTTATATTGCAGTATGTATATTATTTTTGGTCTTCAGTATAAAAAAAGGTTTTGTAATTTATCGCTAGCGCGACATATAAAGCCTAAAGGTGTCAAATAGGATTTCACCATCAAAAAAAACCTGTTCCTAGTAAAAACGGAGAACAGATGGGTGTGACACTACGTGACAAATATTCCTAACCCTGACCTAATCCTAATATAATTAGTACTGGCGATACATCGCCCATGCGATAAATTAAAAAAATGTTATAGCCATAGTTCTTTATTTTATTTTAGAAATGTTAATAAATGTTGCTTTTATTTTTAGGCGAACAAAGGTCAATGGCTAGGGTCAGTAATTTTACGATTAGAAGCTCCCATATCCAATCAAACCCCTGGTAATGAATGACGGTCAATTTCCAAAGGATTTCCCTAAAGATGTTTCAGAAATAAAAAACGCTCCGGAAAACGCTATAAAGGAACTACTTCGTGCATATGAACAACCGATCAACGGTAATTTGGATACCTGTAAAGAACGGTTGATGGATCACCTAGGAATTATAGCTCCATAAACGTAGCATATTCATAATGGAATTGTCTGAATGAAAGTTTTTTTCTGTAAAAAACGGTTGTAGGAATTATTGAATGAAAATTTTTTTTTTAATGCGACAATGCTAATACGGATAAACACACAATTATATAATATAATAATATAATAATTCTCACTGTACATAAGCGGTATAATATTTTTTAGAAGAATTAATGTTTTAAAATGTAAAAAACTTCAATTTTAAATTGCTTAATAAAATTATTTGATTTATATTGCAAATATGTATTTTTTATTTAAGGTTCTACAGCTTACTATTTACATGTATAAATTATTTCACTTAGTATCAGGAAGTTGTTGGATAATAAAATCCTGACCTTTTGCCTTTTTCTCGCCATCGGCCATGATGTCTTTAACCATAATTAAAAACTCTTAATACCATCTTAGCATCTCTTCTTGATTAGCTTTCATTGCGAGACCTTCTGCATCACAGGCTCTTTGATATAAGCAAACGATATTTTCCTTATCCGAGGTAAACGAAATTTCGGTCACATGATTTTCCTTACCCGGGGTAAACGAAATTTTTGGAGAGTCAAGGTTGTGTTGAATCAACCTTTTTCCATCTTTTTCACTCACAGATTTTTTTGAAGAAGTACCAGAGGTGCGGTTATCTACAGTTAACCCGCTATCGGATTCTTGATCTTGGTTAAGAGATGCTTGCTCTGCTTTGCTAAGTTTCTTCTCCCTATTACGTTGCCTTATCCCATTACTAACACTTTTCTTATGTGCATCATCCAAGAAAGTATCCATTTTCCTGTCCTCCGACATTCACACAAGATGGCACCTGCTTTCTTTGACTATAGTCAAGAATCGGTAGTAAATTATCATCGGATGAAGAATCTTCTGCAAAACACTTTTCAGTGCTTTCCGCCTCTACTTTTATCTCTACATTCGAGTATATGCAAGAAGATGGGGCTGTTTGCTTTGCAATTGCTTCCTTATCATTCTTTGATTGTCCATCCACTGTCACGGAACTCTGTTCCACTATTGCGAGTCTGGCCTCAAGCTCTGTATTTTTTTGCTCTAGTTCCTTGACTCTAACATCACGCTTGGCATTCTCTTCAGCTTTGCGTTCTCAGCCTCAATCTCTGCAACTTTCCTTCTAAGTTCAGGAATCTCAGCATTCTCGCCCTCGATTTCAGCAAACTTCTTCCTGAGTTCGCCAATCTCGGCTAAGGATTGAGTGCTTGACATGATCAATAAAATTTTATACAAGAATGTGAATTATTCAAAAGTTAGTTAGTATATATAGAAACAGTCAAGTAAAAATTGGGTTATGCTGGCTGATCGTTCCCTGAGGGAACGGTTTTTTGCCAAGAAAAATTTTTTATTAATACATGCAAAAATAACGGGACGTAGCCCGCGATACATGACGAAATTTCTATGCTAAAATACATGCGAAGCGGATCCCTTAGGACCAGCTGACTATTCCTTGATATATTTTTCCGTCCTTGCTCTCTTAACATCAGGAGAGTCAGCAACCTCTACCCTAACCTTCAATAATCTCACAATCACTTCCATAACCTCCTTCACCCCTTGACGAAGTTATGTGTCATCATCTAAAATATCTTCAGTAAGGGCGATGTGATAGTCGGCTTTCGAGCAATAGATCCTTTCCGGTGTATACATGAGGAAATACCAATCCGAGGCTAGAATAAAGAAAAAAGAACATGAGACCGGCAGTAGGAAAAGTCTCAGGAAAAAAAATGCCATACCTGTAGTAACGATTCCATATAGGTAGTCGAACTCGTCATCGAAAGCTTCAGATGCCTTCCTTTTCTCGTGTTCGTGTGGTAGGAACCCTCGAGCTGCACCACGTTTTGCATGAACCCCGCCACCAAATCCTTTTGTTTGCCTTCGGTTATAGCTATCAGCTCCTCTATGATTTTCTTGATAGCAAAATCAATACGGCCCGTTGTTTCTCATGGAAGCATGTAATATTCCCTCGATATAAGAACAACATACGGCCTCATTTTTTCCCGTTGTTGGACCTAAGTTACGCATTTTACGTTTTATCTCATTAATACAGTACTCCAACTCTTCGTCGTCGACATCTATTTTTTCTGTTTCGGGTGTGAATGGGGGAATACGTGTTATATCATTTCCACCAACTTTCTCGGACAAAAAATAATGTTACGTTCCGGAGTGAGATAAAATTTATGTCGCACGGGCATTGCGTCAATTCATGTGACTCGATAAAATAATAATACTTTATTTATGAAATAAATCGTTGCCGGAACCCGACCTACAATACATAAAATTGCGACTTTATCGCTACATGATAATGAAATATAGATAAAAAAATTCTAACTACTGGGAGGGTCCTTTGGAACCGGGTAAATGAGGATAAGACCCTCTTCAATGTGATCGATATTAAAGTGCTTAGAAATCATATCATCTTGTTTCAACTCTTTTGCCGGCATGTGCCTTTTCCTCTCAGAAAAAGTCAGAACTATACTATAAAGTGCTTAACCAATCAGATGGTATCAGAAAATCTGATCATGTCTTGGGAAAAAGAAGAAATGATGATGAGGAAGAACGAATGTTGAAAAGAAATAATTATCAAGAAGGATATACAACTTCACCACCTCCTCCGCAAAAGAACATTGATGAGGCTAACATATCAGACATATCAGAAGAGATTGATGGTGATCAGACTTCAGGTACTATTTATAACGATCCAAGAGATGTTTCATCATCTTTGATTTCTATTATAGAAGAATATCGTAAAAAAGATTCGAATCGAAATTTGAGTAAGTTTATCATGACATAGTTCATTTTTCTGATCACTACACATGACTTACATCGATATGTCAATTTAGTCCTGCGCATAGCTATATTCTTGACCTCACCGCAACATCAAAAATCATAAAAAGATTTTACACCGGAACATTGGTCAATGTGGAATATCATAAAGAATTAGATTCGATCTTTGATTACTTGTTTGGACAACAAAAAGGAAAGGTATAGTATTGTTTGATAACTTATTTACTTTATTTTTATTATTACCAAACTTCTTAAAGTATATTTTTGTTTAAACGATAGAGATCGACTATTAAAAATATTCAGCAAGCTCGCATCCAGTGGAAAAATTTAAGAAATATTGAACCTCCTGAGTATAAGAAAGAATTTTCATATGATAAAGATGACTGGGAGAAGATTTTATGGTGGATAGAGTGGGCTGTGGGACGATTACTCATAACATATTTACAATATTTTTCCAACAAAGAACTCCCATTGATTCGTCAAAATACGAAAATAAATTTTAAATGCTAGCAATGGAACCATCCTTGCTCTTTCAGCTGCTGCACCAATTGCTACTGAGTATATCATACTAAATCGTCTGGTGAATCACGAATAATATTCCTTTCTTAGATTTCGAAAACGCGTGTCCTACGTTAAAACCATTTCTCGCTATTAAATATAGCATAATTTTTATTCTTCATTCGGCTTAAGATACAATTTTTGATATTATCCTTATACTAATATGAGAGTGTAATCTTATTAGAGGATCCATTTATCAATTGCCGTTATTACCAATTACTTGTTTTATCCCTCCAATTATGTAACTTTTGTGACATTTGCTACTGCGTCATAACTATCTTTAACGATTACTGATCTTATAATAGCAAACCATAACATAGTTGATTCCTAATACTGTATCATGACCGTATTATTCTAACTATATAAAAAATTTTTTTTTTT
>QKYT01000086.1:91771-120824 GCA_003550305.1 Glomus cerebriforme | reverse complement strand
GTGAGTTAAATACCCGAATGTATTTAATTTATGGCATTTTGCTAGTGCTGGTTTTGTGATAACTATGTCAAAGGAATCACATAACCAGTTGCTTGCAGTATTGTATTATTTATTAATACAATATATTGCCAAATGAATTTGGAAATGACCTCCCATATTATCGTAAGTATTTGATATTTAGTTTTATTTTGTTTTGAATTTCAAAATTTGATAATTATTTATTCAAAATATATTTAATTTTTTTTAGTGAATTTTCATTATATTGAAGAATATAATTTGAATAATGGCAATAATTATGAGGAAGTGGAATTGGAAGAAGTTGAGGAAGAGAAGGAGAAACAAGTTGAGGAGGAGGAGGAGAAAATAATAATAATTTGAATAAAATGGAATATTAGAATTTTAATATGTCTCATATAGTGTTTCAAGTGAAATTAGTTTCACCTAAATGATCTGATATTAAAAAATAGTTTCGTCCAAAATACTTAGAGTCTTATATATGGGACCAAATACTGGCGTGAGAGGTTAATAGTGTAACTTTTGATCATAGCAATAGTATGTACTACTGTTATAATACTTTAGATTTTCTTTATATTTATAGTTTATTTGATCATTTATTTTTATTTTATTATTTTCATAGATTAATTTTTTTGTGATTTTGTATATTATATATTATTTATAGCTTTCATTAGATATAATTATATAAAGACATTGAACAATAAAAAATAAAATTTTAATATTAATGTAATGAAAATCATGTGAAAATAATAATAGACCTAAAAAAGTCATATATTGTTTTTTTAAACGAAAAAAGGGTATGATACAAAATCCTTCCAGTTAAAATCCCAAAATATTAATGCCAGGCGGCATTAAAGCTTAATGTGGGCCAATTTGTCAGAATTTTGACTATCAGGATTTTGTATCGATCCCGAAAAAAAATGAGAAATAATTCTGTAATGATGATTAGAATTTTTATTATATAGGAAATTTACCATCATAAATACAATTATTTTTTTTATATTGTATTGAAATTTCATATCTTGCGTATCTCGGCAAAAATATTTTTTGGAATACATTTTCATAATATATTTTTTAATATTATTAATCAGATAATTACAATATAACCCTAATTTTTATAAAATTTCATATTGTGTATTTTGCATTTCCAATAAAAATCATTAATCTATTTTTTAATATTATTAATTAGATAATTACAGTATAACTGAACCTAATTTTTATAATTAGATGATTCCAAATATAGATTATAGAAACATAAAGATTCATAAATTTAGAAGAAAGAAGGAGTATTCTTACATCATTAATTAATCCATCCGCATATTTGTTTTCAACTAGATAACAATTATTTGTTTTAAAAAAAACCTTGTAGCTCATCGGATATCAAATGAATTCTTTATTATATTTTTTCATGAAGTAATAATACATGGGAAAGGGCTGGCCGGCTAAGTAAAAAATGAAACTAATAAAAGATATTGGAGTAGATCACGTTTAAAGGGAGGAATAAAGCATGAAATGAAATAATATCATGTTCCTTCTCACTCCACATTATTATCTAAACTGCTAATATTTTCTTTACTATCTACCCATCTCGTAATTAACACTGCTATTCTAAACTTTGGATCCCCTACGCCATAATAAAAGTTTTTCACAGTTTCTTTCCCAACCTTTTCCCTAAGTAAATTCATAAATTTCACGTCTCACGGTTTCAAATGCATAATCCATAATATTCCCTTCTTCAATATTCGAATCAAAAACTTGCTTAAAATGATTCCTATTTTCTTCAAGAGATGAATTGGATGAACCGGATGAAACCTCAGCTGATCAAATTGTAGATCACTATCTTGTGCGATAGAAAGTTCGTTATAGAATAATTAATAATCAATATAATTAGCCTTTGAGATTGCGTAATATTTGTGATCTTCGCTCTTTTTTTCTCTAAGTAATATAAAACATATAAAATTGTACAACATAAACATAACTTTATACGGGAACGACGATTTTACTATCTTGAGAAATATGTCAACTAATCAAAATACCCAATCAACTGCTGCAACCACCTTTTTTACATCCACTTCCGATGTCTTTGAGACCGGCGAACTGAAAAGATATCGCAAGTTCTGGTGGAAAACTGGTCAAATGCACCCGAAGGCCAGATGGGAAGAGGCAACGTAAGTCAGTTTATTATTTGCTTCAACAACTTGGCTATTTATAAGCTAATTGACTGCTATTTGTTGACCGTTGTTTACTGTCAAGTTTGCCATATGAGCTTGCTACTGAGGTATCTTATGATACTTACGTCGAACATACGGATAAATATAACATTCACGGCTGGTGGGAGTGGGAAAATGGGACCGTCCGTGTCATCGAATTACCCACAAAATTTCACGAGCGTTGTGTTTGGGCCATAGGCAACGAAATTGGTATAGCAACTAGGAGTGTGAGCAGCACTAACGTCGGCATTCTTGGTGATGGATCTACAAGTGAGTGTGTTAGATACTATTAGCGCTAGCTAAATCTATCACTAATTATCCTTGGCAAAAGCAACGAAAACTCCTAGAACGGGCAAAGAAGCGGATGCATCATGGTCATCAGTATCGAAACCTCGATTGAATGGGGCGGATGTGACCCAAGCGGTGTATGAAGAGAGTTATTGTTTTTATTCGTTTCCTGATTTTATTCTTTAAGATTTTACAGTATTAATATGTCATTATATTTTTAGTCTCAGCCATGGCCAAATATAGTAGTAGAGGTTGCGTACACACAATCTGAAGCGGATGTCAAAAATAAAGTCGAACAATACTGGCTTCAAGCTGGCCGAGCCCATGATGCTATCGCAATTAAAATAGATGAATTTATCGCACCAGCTACAAGACCTTCAGTGATGACGGTAAGAAATGACAAGAATTCGATTTCTGTTCAATTTCTTTAGTAATGTCCGATTGTTTTTATATTCTTAATAGGCTTGGCACTATTGTATAAATAATCTAACACCTATCGGTGCATTAAATCCCACGATGGTATGTTTTATTTTTATATGCTTTTATCAAAAGTTAAATCTGTAGAAAATGAATTTAAGGTATCCTTTATTTAGTATGAATTTGGAACTGTTAGCCGTGGGGGAAATCAGATCAACCTGCAACCTGCTGATCAATGCGTTATCAACATTCAAACAGCATGCCTTTACCATGGGGTACTACCAGTTAATGTTATGAATCCACCGCCACCACCTCCTCCTCAACTTCCTCTACCTAACCCCATTGCTGCTGTACCTAATCCCATTCCCATTGATCTATATCATGTTCAGTTTGCTATATTAAATAATTAGATTCTAATACTCTAAGCCAGCAAGTTTCACGTTGAATATATACGTGAACAAAAAGTTTTTTTTTTCTTACATTACTTAGTGAAGTGTCTTGCATTGTTATATAAGCTGAAGAATGTCTCTGTTAAGAGGTCAGGTACTGTAGATAAGTTTTACTTTGCATTTGTATGAATGGTCGTGTCACTGCATTTATCTGTATCAATAAAAAATTTTTATTGCTGTAGCACTTATGACTTGACTTAAAATTTATATTTATGATTATGTACACTAAACGCACAAATATAACCACCTTTCTTCTTAATATTCCTCTCAAACTGTTACGTTTTAATATTCCCACCTAATTCACGAATTTCCATTGCTACATCTCTTCTAGGTTATATCTTTTTTCTTCTCTAATATTTCCTTGAATTGGGTCCAGATAGTTAAGCTAATACCCTTGAATGTTATTGGACCTGACCATGCAAGAAAAGTACTGTATATTAGTTAGATATTAATAAAAAGCATCGAGATATCAATAGACAAATTTTTTTCCTCACCAGAAGAGCTTGCACGTGATTGGGTTGATGCTTCGCCACACTTTGTTGATTGGCTGAATTCTTCGGGTAATTGCATAACATTGAATTCGTTTTGGAGAGCTTCGATTGAAGCATTAATTGATCCAAATTCATTATGGGAGGCTTCTTCGAAAAGTATTAAGTCTCGTGGTCGCGTCATTGACTATTAATAAATTTTTTTTCGCCTCAGTGGCGTAGCCAGTATTAATTTGAATTTTTGCGGAGAGATCATTGGCAATTTTTGAGTCACGTGCGACTATCATCTCTCCTAATATCCACAAATTCTTATAACCTTTGGGATTTATTTGCTTGAATAATTCCTAGGAACACTACTACTATTTGGATATATTTGCGCAAAAAAAAAGCTTTAGATAGTTAGGTTGACAAATACTTTACTTCGCCAATGGATATACTCATATACCGATAATCCAATATAGCTTATAGTTTGTATTATATAATTTTTTTATGGATAAATTTTCTAGTTCAGAATAATGAAAAACGCAATATTGAATTAGATGAACAGGCTTATTATCACGTTGACTGAAAAAGCTAAATACTGCTACTAGCTACTACCACTACTACATTTATCGATTATAAACTTTTTATTCAACAAATTCCGGACAATATTTCCCTCCCTTAGAATTGATTCTTAGAATTAATTAGGACGTGATTTTTCTTCACGAGTTTAAAATCAAAATTTTTTATATAGCTCTTATAATACGGTCATGATATAGTGTTAGGATAGAGTATCATTGTAACATCTAGAATGTTCCACCCCATTTGCTAGTTGATATGTCAAATCGCATTTAATGCGATCCAATTGTGTATCTTCTAAATTCCATCCAGTCCCAGATTTTGGTGGAGGATATGATTTCATGGACCATTCAGTTGTATTTTACTTGTTCAATTTCGTTGACATTTTTAATTAATAAATTGAGGTTAACGAATAAAAAAGGATGTTTTTATTATTAACAAAATTTTTTTTCATAAAATGATTCGTGTAAGTGTAATAATGTCATATAGATTAATTTATGATAAAAATGATTTCATTGGATAATGTTAGTAGTATTTTGAATTTTGAATAGGTTAATGAGCAGAAAGGATGTTTTTATTATTAATGAAATTTTTTCTTTGTAAAATAATTTGTATAAATGATAGTGTAGTTATAAAAACAAAAGGTTTATTTTATTATAAAATGATTTTTTTTTTTGGAGGAAATACCAAGGAGTTTAACTCCTCTTTTTATAATTGAGTGCGTCATGAAATGATTGCGGAATTTTTGTTGCTGCGCGCGTAAAAATGATAAAAATAATACTATCCCGTCAAAATATTTGATTCCGCTTTATTTATTATTTAAAAAAAGTTCATTGTCTTTTTTTATAAATCTAAAATAAAATCATTACAAATAAATTACAGTATTGCTTTTATTTTATCTTTGAAGTAATCATGATACGTGTATAAAGGTTTTTTTTCTTTACTATCATATCATGATGGCCAAATTTGATGCATATAATAGCAAATAAAAAAATTACGCCAATGTCTGAATTTGGCTTAAATTGTTAAATATAGAACAGTATTTCACGGTTTAAAAAACTCGTGTCGTGGCCGAGGAGAATAAATTAATGAGGAAAATAAAAATAATCCAAGTAATTAAAGAATTGTGGCCAATTTTTTGATTTTTAGATCGGAATAACTCCAAACTGAGTTCAATCAGTCAAATAATAATACAAAACGTTCCAAAGTTCAAAAAAAAAAAAAATCATTAAATCTTCTCCGAAAGTGCTTTCGTCACGTGATATTCCACCAATCACCTATGTTCAGGAAATGGGGAATTTTTTGGTTTTTGATTTAGTCTATCTAAAATAATACAACTTAGATGACATATAGTAGCATAAAATGTACTGCATTTAAGAAGAGCCGGCAAATGACTGGCTTATTCATAAAAAATAATCGATCGACGATCGGAATTAAAAACGAAATTGTGACGTATTACACAATATTCGAATCGAATTGGTTAGCAAAATAGAAATATAAATACGCCATCATTATTTTGAAAGTTTATTTATGTCGCGAACGAAAAAAATTGATTAATATACTATGTAACTTTAATTAAAATTAATCATATGGGAGGGGGAAGCTTAATCATACGTTTCGCGGCTGAGAGAGAATTAATCATATTTTATGCGAACGATGGCCATGATGGCCAAAAACGATGAAATATGATTAAATATAATAAAGCGAACCGATTAAACGATGAACGATGAGAATAATGAGGAGGAGTGATGTGTAAAAAAGAAATGTCAGAAAAAAAAATTGCAGGGAAATTAATTTTTAAAGTTTGCCGAATCAAAATTTTACAATAATCAATTACGTGATGGTTACATAATTAAAGTTTAGGTGTTTCAAATTAAAACCAAAAATAACAAATCCCTTACTTACGGACTAAAAAAAAAACAAAGAATTGTCAATTGAACGATTTTTGTGATTAGTATTTGGTAAATGTCAATAGAGTGATCAAATGATAACACAAAGAAAATACATTTACAGTTTATTTATTATAATATCATCATATCTTTAATGTTTATTAACAGAAGAAATGCCGGTGGTCTATTCTTCAATATATTATAATACAAACTTTATTACTTACAAAGATAAATAATTTCAGTTATAATAAAAAAGAAATGGCATGATAAATGGGATAAAGTTTTATTTCCAAATCAATATGACACTAATAAAAATCACCAAATTCATCAATAAAAATAATTTATTGAAACTTTATCATCTAAATCTGTTTTTTCCCGTTAAAAGAGAATATATGAATTTAAACATTCTAACTGATTTTTTTTTTGGTCATTGTTTCCATAAAGGCATAAACGGTCATTTATTTTCATTTAATGAAACAATCAATCGATCAATACGTTTCAGACTTTCGCCAAACTTAAAAAAAAAAGAAAAAAAGTAAGCGTTGAAGAAATTCGAAAAAGATTATCTAAATTCTAAATCTAGATCTTGTTTTATTCAATGAATTCCCATATTTAATATGCTCTTTTGACTGCTGCATCTCATTTGTTTAATAGGCCAATGGAGTTTGAATTTTTATGAGTTTTCAGTTGTATATTATGTAATTATTTTCATCAACTCAAAATATAAAAATGGTCCATCTATTACATCATCATCTATATACTATGCGCAAATGACGCAATTTTTTATAGAAACTGTTATAGTCCAATGTCCCAAATCAACCCATCGGCCTAAATAATCGGCCCATTACAATAATGCCTTAAGACAGTACCAACGATACTTTCCTAATTTAGGCCGATGGGTTGATTTGGGACATAAGTCGATTTGGGCTACAACAGTTCCAATCGTATGATCCTCTGAATGAATGAATTCATATATAGAAAATAAGATTCATGAGGGTTTCAGTTAAAATTATTAATTAGCCCATCTACATATTTGGTTTTAAATTAAATAAACAATTAATGAAAAAAGATTCATATTTTTTCATAATTAATTCCAAATATAGGAATAAACAAAATTATGTATTGATATACTAAAACAAGGTATCTCTTTTAAATGCAACTTTGTGGTATAAAGAAAAAATCACCAAGATTATTTCTTATAAATAGATGCAAAAAATATTCTACATCCTTATAATTATACATTTATAATTATCATACATTTAAAATTATACACCATAAAATTTATAATGAAAAAAAAATCGAAAATCGATTCTACAATTTTTTTTACAAATAAATCCTAACTTCAAAGCAGTTTCCAATGCCGCCTAAATGTGAAGTCAGACTGACTGTTCATAAGAAATCTTGAAAAGATTCAAGAATCGCCTACTCGTCCTCACAAAATGCTATTTTGCTCTTCGCCCGCCCGCGTTTTTGACTTTTTATGATACAGTATAATTTAATCTTATAAAAATTTTTATTAAAAAAAAAAATCCGAATTATAAATTAACATATCTTTTCCATTTTTAAATGAAGTTCAAATGGTCAACGTGCTAGACTAAAGAGGAATCTTAAAAAATGAATTTTTAATAATTACAGTATTAAACTTTTTTAAAGTTTTTTTCCCCAAGAAAATTCACACGAATTTGATCTTTGTATGCTTTTAATTTTTAAGATTTATTTGTTTTTTATACGAATCTTTTTTTTGTGCTTAATGTTAATTTCCCAATTTTTTTTTTCCTTTGGAATATTTTTAATTTTTTTTTTCGCAAAAAATGTTTATAATTTTATTTTTCGTAAGTCTGATATTATGATCATTTATTGTTTTTATTTTTAAATTTTTTTAATGATACGGAATTACAAAATTTATTGATTCTTTTTTTACGTGAAATAAAAAACAATGATTAAAATAGCCAATTAATCTTTTATCATTGTTTATTCTCGACTCGTAATATGTGCCGATCTATATAACACTGATCTAAATTTTTGAGACATCCCCAAATTTTAGTAGCCAATCATAGAACAGTCACATGATCAAATTTTTATACGAAATCTTGTGTCACCACTTTTTAAATAAAACGTATAAATATTCGCCAGCTTCTCACATTAGCGGAAGAAATAAAAAAATATGATACTAAGGTAGTGAGGCTCTTAGCAAAAAAATTTTAAAGAGATAGGAGTTACGACCTAAAGCTTAATGATACCCACCTTGATATTTTAAACAAAGAACAGGTTGTTTTTCTTGACTTGTCCTTGAAAGATTGGGAATGCCTGGCGAACCCTCAAAAAGACTCATGAAGTTCGCTAAGGAGTGTAAAGAATTAAAGAAAAGGCCATTTTCGACGTACTGCAGTTTGAAAGAAGTGTATTAGCGAAATATGGTATTACAAATGGAGTCAAGAACATCCCGTATTTCTCACCAGGTAAAAGTTAACAACATTTTTGTATGATATAAATCCAAATCTAACACCCCATTACTTTTATAAGAAACCTACCAAATTGACGACAACGATGCGGAACTGCAGCAATGTTTAACGGAAATAAAACGCAGATCGAGAACTATGGGAACAGTTGTTCCAGATAGTAATGAATCAATGTGTTGTGAATTTATTTCCGCAATACTACACTCTGCGATTTTTCATGTCAAAAGAATTACAAAGAAAAATATTACCTTGGACCTTCAGTTTGAAGAAGGTACAGGCTGAATAGATTATGCTATCAGGCTTGTTGTTAACTCGCAGGAATATGAAATTATTTGCATGACGGAAGTAAAGCAACATTAAGCGGCTATTGAGTTTGCACAAGTTGGTGTTTTTTGTCTCTATGGTCCCAGAAGCGAAAAGTAAGTGAAGCTTTTGAATATGATTATCTTTACGGCATTGTTATGATAGTGCGAATTTTGCTCTTGTTATATATTATAGTAATAAAGAGAGGATTATTATTAACATATAACCTTAATCTTGTCAGGCGTGGATTGATACTTCATTTTATGCACAATGGCAGGATATTCTGCACAAACAAAACTGAATATCATGTAATCCTTACCGATTCTGTTTTGGAAAACGAAACTGAATTATGCAAGAATTTGAAGCGAGTGATGGAAGTCATTGTTGATTTGTTGAAGGATAAGATAGATCGATGAATCATTCTCTAAAGAGAAGCCATTAAAAAAATAATAATATACAGTTTCTTAGTAAGTTTTTTTAGTATAGAAACGTCAAGTAATAGGCGAAGTGTACGTTTACATTGTTTTTAATAAAGTACGGTTATTACCAAAAGTAATGAATGGATATAACCAATTAATATTTTCGAATTTTCCAGTATTCGTAGAACCAAGATGATCTGATGCGACTGCTAGGGGTTTGTTCGCTCAGGAATCCCACCGAGAAAACTGAGGAGGCAATCTTAATCTTCCAAAAATTAAATTCAGATGAATTATGTCAAAAACTTGGCGAGGTTATTACTTAGGCATTACAGTAATTTAAATCATCTAACATTTTTGGATGGACCAGTGGAAACTCCAGAATTAAATCCTCCATCTATAAAAATGTATAAATATCTACTATTACCTCTATTCTGATAAGTTTAACATTAATGAACAATTATTATAATCTCAAGATAATCAACTTGATGCAAAAGCTCCTATGGATACCTTATGAAACATTTCAAGATATTATATATTATTATGGCGCAATAAGAAAAATTAACGAATTCATAAAGTATATGCAAAAAATATCTTTAGTGGAACAAATTCGATCAATTCAATCTTATTAAGAATACAGGAATTTAAACATATATTTCGCAGTATGGGTAGAAGATCCTTTGATGGAACTACTTGGATTGGAGAAATGTTATTATTATATTGGAGAATTTTAGGATTAATGGTGGTAAACTTTCTATACAACAAATTAGAATTATTCTTAGAATTAGTTAGGACGGGATTTGTCCTCACATGTTTAAATATGATATAGATTTTATAACATCAAGCGCAGATGTTAACATATTATATTATATTAGGAACCACTATATGTTATAGTTTGATTTAGTAGATGCTGCTAGGTTAATTAAATTATCAGCTTTGTGTTCTAGTCCATCATCTGCTATAGTTATGATTAGAATCAAATAATTTTCTCAAGATTTTTAACGGATTATATTACATTAAACGCGAATTGAAAAAAATGGAGATCATCTTAAGGAAATTTATTAAAATATCATGATTATTATGTTCATGAAGATAATTTAACAAAGATTCTTCTCGTACTTTTATTCATAAAATTTATGAATATTTATTTTATTTTCATCATCGAAGAACATTTTACTGGGTATGAAAAATTACTAAATGTTTGCCAAAATTTGATCATTATTATCGATTACGTTGAATCTTGAAGGGAAATAATTTTTAAAGTATTAATTAGATCAGCACCAACTAGTCTAAGTACTACACGAAAATTGGGCGAAATTAATTTTGAATTATCATGCAAAATTTTATAGATTAACAAAATTCTATTATCAATAAAATATTCCATTTACGTATTATACATATAATTAGTACAGTAGTAACTCTGAGAATTCATATATGCTTTATTTATTTTTCTTATCTAATAATACATTTACTATTTGTGTCAATCTAACAATAGTGACGAATAATCTAAATATTATTTGACGGATTTTATTAAAGGTGCATATTCATTAATTGATTTGTATGCTCTCAACTTTGATGAGCCGGGAACCATGAACATTGCAAATAAATCTTGTCTATAAAAAAATAATTATATATTAGTTTCATAGCTAATTATCATAAATCATTCTCTTAGTTCTTTTGTTTGTCCACGAATGAAGTAATATCTTACCATGTTCCCGAAGTGACCATTTCAAATTTTTCTTTAGCTAGCTAAAGGCATACCAATATTTTAAGTATTCGTCATACACCATACTAACAAATGACCCACCAACACTTCAATTTCAGAATTTAAGCCTAAGAATATTATTTTTTCTACTTTAAAATAATTTCAATATGACTTTGGAGCTGTATATAGCATCGCGAGGAGTGAATCTCCTTCTATAAATTCAAATTCTGAAAATACATAGGATCCACAATTGTTAATTCTAAGATTTTGTTATATCGTAAACTAATCTCTACGAATATTCTTTTTAAAGTTGATGATATATCTTCGCATAATTGGGAATTTGATACGTATAGAAATCATCCCGCATCGCCAGATCTTCCTACCGAAAATGGCACATCAGAAACTTTCATTCAAATGCTCAACTAAACAAATGTGAACTTCTTACGTATTTTAAAGTTTGAATAGGTTAAGGCTATGTCAATAAAATATTATTTTGACGAAAATGGTTCTTCACATACTGAAAACGATGAATGAAATCTTACGCCAAAAGCTCCTATTCATCAATATTATAAAGGAAGGTTAATGATAACAATGATCTAATTTTTTTTTTAAAAAAAAATTGAATATAATCTTACTTTTGTTTCATCAGGATTTCCTTCGGCAATTTTTACTAATCGATCCGAATCTTCAAGTTTAAAAGTTGAATAAAAATTCGTGTAATTTTATTACCTTGTTTCAAGTAAAATTTTGATACTTGATGATTCTACATCATCTTTATTTAATACATAATGATAATTAATTAACCATCTAGATTATAATTCGAGCGTAAAAAAATTAAGGTAACATTTTTTACCAGAATTTTGCATTAACTCCCGCGTTATTACAAATTCACAAGAGTACCTAAAAAAAAGGTGAAATTTTTCTTTTAATTAAGAAACCATTATACTACAAAAGATAACGACTTATCGAACCAAAATCTTACAAATCAAGTCTTTTCAACTCATCCCTCACCAGAATTAGAAAGAACTTGGTTTCTAAAAGTGTCCATCCAAAGTCATCTGGGAATTATTGTCTTCATCATCAGTTGGATTCTGTTTCGTAATAATTTGGTTTCCTCATCAATAGAAAGCCATTCATTGTCCGCCGGAAGAAATACTATCAAATGATACATTAATTATTAATAGTTCTCGTGTCATTACAGTCTTGGCAATATGTTGATTTTATTCCTTACTATAAGATTAAAATAATATAAATATATAATAATAAAAATCTATACCTTGTACTCGAGTTTGTACTCGTTGTTTTACATAAGCATTTTAATGATGCATCTCGAATGGCGTACCCTTTGCTCTTGTTTGATTAGAAGACGTCTCCTATCATAAATTATCCAGTTAGTTTGAATATAAATTGACACAATTTCTTATACATTATAAATTCATAAATTAATATTTACCCAAACACACAAATATCGCGAGAGAATTGTTGTCGACATAATTATTCAACAAAGAATTAACCGAGATGTCAACAATACCATATCATTTAGACTTCTCGATGACCAATTTATTGCCAAAATTTAATAGATCTGGACAAATAAAAATTACCCTAGATAACATATTAATTTGTCTATTATTTTATAAACATCATGTGATGGATAGTGTGGATTATTGGACGTGGAGGAAAAGGGATGAATTTTTTATTTAGGATTAATCTTCAATTTCGTGAATATTCTAAAAAAGTTTTTGTGATGCTTGATTAATAGCAAGGGGACCAGCGGTTAAAGAAAAATGGAATAATTCAATATTATTCCCTTTAATAACAATATCTCCTTTTAGACGACAAGGTATTTCGGACATCAATTTTGTAAAATTATAATTCTGTAAATAATATTATATGATTAATATATATTGGGTTGATGGATTAAGAATATTCACTTGGTAATTATAATACATAAGTCTTACCATTTTGAAAATTTAAATTGATCAATAATTTCTCAAGATGGTGGTTAAGAATCAATCTACTCCCAGAGATCCTCTCTCTAAGAGCAAGTAAAAATTCCCTTTTTATATTACTATTATTATACCATGCTATTCGCAAACTTTAAACTAAATTGAACCTGGCAGAACACATACAATAAAGTCATAAACTCCAATGGTTTCTTTTTTGTATCAGCAAGATAACGTATTAACGTTGGTGTAACGCAAACTCAAAGATACCAGCAAACGTATTGACAAATAAGGAAATCTTCAACTTTCACAATTTCATCCGGAGCAAATGCTTAATTCCGGCCAAATTATCACAAATTATTTTCACCTCGCGATACGTAAAACATTTATTTTAATCATTTTAAAATATTGAATCATGTAAGACATATATAATTATACCTATTTACTTTTGGGATTATAAGCTGATGCACGAAATTAATAACAAAAAAAAAGTTAATTGATTTTTTGATATAAGTGAATATTTATCAGAAAAAATACTGTATGTACATACTTATATGATTTAATGTAAATGAGGTACGTATCTTTTATCAATTCTTTCCTAATTTAAAGGAGTTAAAACCCGTCACTTCTGTTTAGGTGTAATGCGGAATTTTTAATTCTTCCAAATTAAAATGAAGCTTGGTTTAGCTTCTGGGATTGATGGAAGGGATTGATCCAAATGATTAGGAATCGTTTCTTTACGTTCTTTAACAAATATTATAAGATAAAAAGTTTACGTTCACCTGATTGTCTTTCTTCTATTTTACTGTTATTATTTATATTTGAAAAATCGTTCTATCTAGTAAATCAAAATCAACTTATTAGACTTTTGAAAGATGTTTCACCTGTCATCTAATACAATAAAAAAATTGATCATTTAGAGTTGTTATTTCATATGGTAGAGTGCATGCACTCTTTCATGCGGTGAAACTAGTAAATACATAACAAATTATAAAATTTCTATGCAAACCTTCCTGAATTTTCGTTGACATTAATAAACTAAATCTATCAGTTTCAAAGCAGTTGGAAAATTGATCAAGTTAGAGATAATTATTTTTTTATTGATTATTAATTAAAAGTATTTTTCAAATAAAGTTACTTACTAGAGGAAAGTATAAATCGGACTCATCCGTATTTAACAACTTTAAAAATTATTCAAACTACTAAAGCAACATACTGTAGCGAGCGTAATCTAAAAAATAGAAGTAATGATTAATATACTAAGTCAAAAAAGATATGTTAGTATACTTTATATCAAAAAATAAAAAATATATATATATATAAAGTTTTGCAACATGTTAATCTATTAATTTAAAATTTACAATGACTGAAAAAAAAAATAAACGGAAACAGGATACTGTTTATTAGCAATTATTAGTATTGTTATACTAATAAATTAAACTAATCCCTAGTCAAGCCATTTAAAGCATTTTCCATCTTACCATGCAATAGCATATACTTTTCTAATTCTATTACGGAAAAAATAATGGATCAAATTCTATTTTAGAAAACAAATTTGATAAGTTCCTTTTACTAATCTATTTATTAAAAAATTTGTTACGCACAATTTCTTTTTTAGGCAAGTATAAAACATTGCGAGAATAATATAAATAAAATTTGGATTATATAAATGCGAACCTAATCACAGATCATCAATCGTCAATTTATCTTTGTTTGTAATTAATTCTTTTATTTGTTTGTTTATTTTTTAATCGTAGTGGGGTTTGTTTTTGAAACTCCTAAACTTTATATCACGTAATTGTAATATTTTTAATAAATGAATAGTAGTACCAAATTTATTTCGAGTTATGCATTATGATTCTGGCCGGTACTATACATTTAGCCAGAGTTACCACCGATCACGTGTTTTCGGTACACAGTCATATTTGGCTAAAATTAAGTTGTAACAATAATTACCGGTAGTGACAATTACTACTAGTGAGATTTAGCAATACCCAATACAGTATTTAGTATTTGTGACGCTCTAAATTATTACGATGAATTATAAATGATTAATTTACCTTGTGAAAAAAAACTTTTTCTTCAAAAAATTTCTTCGATTAAAAAAAAACGAGAAAATTGTTTAAACTTTTGTACAAAATATTTACGTTCAAGAAATGTTGAACAACAAAGACTTTGTTTAGAATTGTTCCTTTATTGTTAAAATTTTTATAGTAAATACTTAAGTCTTACAATTAGAAATCATTATGGTTAATGCTATATATTGAAAAAGAAAGATAAAAATGAGAGTGAAAAGGAGAATATACCCTTGACCTGATTTATTATAAATTATCAAGTTACTTATTAATTTATAAAGATTTCCATATCTATAATATTTATCGATCATGATTTTATTGATTATTATTTATTACACTTAGCATCATTTTTTTTTTTTGGAAGAACCAAAAGTCACCTAAATGTTTTGGATTTTGCAACGTAAATTTTGAGAGGAGATGCGTAAGCATTACTAACGTTCTTTAAATGAAATGAAATATAATATATCCATCGAAATATATTACAGTCCATCGATTCAGATTTGGCTATATTCAGCAATCCGATTGCTAAAATGTTCAAAGCCATAAAGCCACAGCAAACCGACTAATATATATGTAGAATATATTGAAAAATGCATTTATTTGGCTAATTGTAAATTAATTAAAAATATTACTTATTTTCAAGTTATGTTGCAAGTTTTCAGAAACATTACTCTTAGTTGTTCTTATCACTTGTAACTTTTTTATAAATTGTTAAAAACTTCATTTAAGTTTGATAGAAATCATTCTAACAATTCAACTAAAGTTTTAAACTTTTAATACTTTTAAAAATTCTTTTATTCTGAATATTTTTGAATTTCGCTAATATACATAACTAAATAAAAATATAATTCCATAATCAAATAAAATATATACTATGAATTACAGAAATACTATTTAAGATTTTTTAATAATACCAAATTTAGTATATTTTTCAATAATTTTCTTATTTTCACTATTGAATTTTAAGGTACGCATTTCATTACCAACAATAATAAAAGAAAGTGATTTTTGAGATAAACGATTTGCCCAACTCACAAAAAAAGATTCTAATTCTGCTGGAATTAATTTTGATTGGGCATTATATAAGTAAATTAATTTTAATTCATTAAAATTCTTAGGTGAATATTTAACAATGATCTCAAATAGGTTTTTTTCACTGAAATCCCCTTCAAAATAAATTCTTATACTTTCTAAGTTTTGAATTTTATTAAAAAGCATTTTTAATATTTTCAAATCATTATTTGTTAATCCAATATCAAGCTTTCTGAGGTTGGGACAACATGCTATTACTGCTGAATTTAATGAATAATCACTCCTTCTAATATACAATTCTTTCAAATTCCTCCCATTATTTTCCAAGAATTTTATTAATAATTCACTTTTTGGACATTTATGTCTAAATGCTAAAATTTGTAACTTTGAAAATGTAATATATTCTAATTCCTTAAAATTTTCAAGAGAATCACTTTTATGAATTGATATTATAAGTTCTTGTAAATTTGTTAATTTAGTAATAAATGATAATGGGATGTAATAATTTCCTTCATGAATATATAATTTGGTCAAAGTATTAGGAATATTTGTTAATAAATTGAAATCGATTTCCAATTTTACACAACTATAAAATTGTAAGATATATAAACACTTTAAATTTTGCTGAATCGAAATTAAATCTGCTAATCCATTTGAAATAGCATTCCTAATTAATATGTATAGTATTTGTATGTTATGACATATTTGAGATAACCGATAGAAAAATTTAGAAGAAGTATTTGAATCACAATATAATTCTGTAAGATTATTTAAACGATATATTGCTCCAGGATGTGATATAAATTTTATATTTTGTTCTAATGACAAGCTATTAATTTTTAATGTTTTTAAAGAAAAAATTTGATTCATAAGCATTTTAAATATTTCCTTTGTCATTATATTTATATCATCATCTAAATATTGAGGTAAAATAAATTGTTGTTCAATAAGAACCTGTTCAATATTGTAATTAACTTCATAAATTGATATATATTTACAAAATGACACATAATTAAACATTGGTTGTTTTGAAGTTGAGGTTGAAGTGACAATTCCATTCCTATATAAAACTTCTTTTGATTCATTTGGAAGACAAGCAATTAAAGTGTTGTAATTTCTAATCCTTCTCCATAAAATTCTGACAGAAATTTTGCACCAAAGTTTATTAACTAACAAACAAGAATATAAAGCTTTATCATCTAAATATTCAAAAATTTCACTAAGACAATCAGCAGGAAATTGTAACATTTTGTTTATATTAAAACGAACAATAAGGTTTAAGAAAGAAATCGTAATTTCAAGGTTGTGTTACTATCTATGATTTTGTGGCAATATATGTTACAATGCTGTTTCACAATTTACTAAGCCAATTTAGAAGGGAATTACCAAATTTAGTATCATTAATTTGTGTTTTTTCAGTGTGGCGCAGAATAATTTTTTAATTACAAGTTTTCTGGTAAGACAGATCGACCACAAGTTGGGGGAACTTTTTATTTATTTATTATTTGTTGATATTATCAAACCCGATTTTATGATATTCGCTCATTTATTCAAGTATTATTTCATTAACCAAATTTGACTGTTGTGTCATGGTACTGACTTTATACTTGTTTAATACCTTTTCGTTTAATAATCATAATTAATAATTATTAGAAATTCTTTTATCCCCTTTTAGTTTTATTATGTTACCATAATTCTAAATTAGCTTAAAAAATAAACCTGATTTTTGCAAGAAAATGGATATCACTGAAATCCTTGTGTTCTTTTTTAAGACAATGATATATTTTTTGGAGAGACAATTTTTCGTTTCTGATCCAATCAAATGATATGAAGGTTCGTCCTCCCATGTCAGCATATTCTTCGTGCCGCGCGCAGAATCGACAAAATTTTTGCACATTATGCTAAAATTCACCCAACTTATTTGACAATTTAAAGAAATCTTTAGGTAGCAGTATTAACGGCATTGACAATATTTATTCTCATCACGACATGCGGATGATGGTTTGTTATGAATTAATCGTAAAATTACTTTTTACTAATAAATTTATTTTATTAATTTATAATTACAAACTTTTGATAATACCCAACCTAATATATCTTTCAATTATTTTTTGATTTTCCCAATTATTTTTAAAAGAGTGTACATCCTCTCCAATAATAATCAAAGAAAGTGGTTGTTGTGATATACGGTTTGTCCAACTCACAAAAAAGGATTCTAGATCATTCGGAATTAATCCTGATCTTGCATTATATGAATGATGTAACACTAATTCATTAAAGTTCTTGGGTGAATAATTAGCAACAATTTCAAATAATTTTTTTTCACTGAAACATCCATAACAATTAATTCTAATACTTTCTAAATAACGACAATTATTAAAAAACATTTTCACTGTTCTGAATTCATCAATTTTAAGCCCAGTAAAAAGTCTTCTTAAATTTGGACAAAATTTAATTATAGCTGAATTTAGTGAATCATCGCTCTTATTAATAAAAAAATTTCTTAAATTTCTTCCATTAATTTCCAAGAATCTTATTAACGATTCATTTTTTGGACATTCATGTTTAAATTCTAAACTGTTTAACTGTGAAAAATTAATGCGATGCAATTTCTTAAAATCTTCAAAAGCATCACTCTTAAAAAATGATAAAATAAGTTCTTGTAAATTTGTGAATTTAGCAATAAAATATAATGGTATATAACGCCTTCCCCCATAAATATATAATTTAATCAAGTTATGTTTAATTAACGAAGTAATTATATCTGTCAAATCACAATCATCATATTGATACATCTCCAAGTACTTCAAATTTTGCTGAGCGGAAATTAAATTCGTTAATCCATTTGAAATAATTTTATCAAATGAAATATCTAATAGTTGTATATTGTGAGATATTTGTGATAACTGATTAAAAAATGGAGGATAAACATCAGAAAAACAATGTAATTCTGAGAGATTTTTTAAACAAACTCTTGTTCCAGGATATGATATAAAAATTGAACTTTGTTCTAATTGTGAATCAATAAATAATTTGTTTAAACAAGAAATTTGACTCATAAACAACTTAAGTATTTCCTGCAAAACTATATATGTGTTATCATTTAAATTTTGAGGCGAAATAGATTTTCGTTGTTGTTTAAGATGCCGCCTAATCTCGAAATTAACATCATCAACTGAAAGAAATTTACAAAATGACGCATAATTAAATAATGGAGGTTTTGATGAGATTGAAATTCCATTCTCATGTAAAAAATTTTTTGATTCATTCGGAAGGGAAGTGATTAAAGTCTTGTAATTCCAAATATCTCTCCATAAAATCCTGACAGAAACTCTACACCAAAGTCGATTTACTAATAGGCACGAACGTAAAGTATCTTTATCTTCTTCTAGATATTCAAAAATTTCGCTCAAGCATTCGACGGGAAGTTGTGACATTTTAAGTAGAATGTTCAAATTTTAGTAATAAAATAAAATATAACGGTCGTAGGGTTTAAGTTAGAAATTTCAAATATTTGACGCTTATTTATTTTGATACCGGTGTAACATTTACTATTATATAATGTTCGGCTAAAATTTTCCGAAAAAAAATAGTAACCCACGTAAGAAATTATATAATCTTTTTCAAATATAAACATTTCATTATAAAATATATCAAATTCCATATTCGATTGCCTTCATTGACTTTTTAAGCCAATATAAAGAAAGATCTTGTTTTTTTTCAAGAAAAAATATTATTTAAATTTGTGAAAAGATACTTCATTAGGTTAAAAGTTTTTCTTATCTTAACAAAAGATAACAGACAATTCATTTTGAGATGCATATAATTCCAATATGCATTGAATTGTAGCATAATTTCTAAAATTATTAATAAATTGATATTTAGAATCTTCTATGATCAATTAATATCGTTAGTATAAAATTTTAAAAATTCTTATGACCCTTTATTTTGTTGTAGAAATGAAACTTGTGGAATCATGCGATACATTTTTTTTGCATACTCCACATATAATTGCACCATTGAGAACAAGTATCAACAAGTATTTCGCAATTTGATTAAAAATACATATATTTTATAATAACTGAATGACATAAAAAATGGCCTTTTTAATCCTTATTCCTTTTGCATTTGCATAATTAAAATATTCACACAATACGGCTTTGACAATCGTATTATTCTTTGTGCATTTATTTATGTAACTTCTTTATATGCCTGGAACAAATATATTGAATCTCTTTACCAATTTTTATTTCAAAACTTATTAGGAAGGTGGATCTGCAAGATTTCATCCAATGATTGGCTTAAATGAAGATAACGTCACGCAAATAATGTCCGGTCACGTTACCAAAAATAATTTCTCGTAAAAGAAACCAATGATATATGTAAAGAAAGCAATTTTCTAGCAGATTTTAATTATCAATTAAGTTAAATAATATTCTTTACAAAACAATGTTAAATTTATTATAAGAATATTTTTGAATATACAGTATATTCGATTGTAAAAATTTAAAATGCAGATCATAACAGCTAGTATGCAATCAACAGCAACTTTTTTTTTCAACCCGTAAAATTATTATGTAATAGCGTAGTTAAAATTTATTCTTTTGAAATTAAATTATAAAGATTTGTTCTCTTGGAGATTATAATATTAAAAAACTATAGATATCTTATAAACTTATTTTACAAGCTTCAGAAGATTAATCGGCAAAAAATATGCTTAAAAATGTTGATCAACATCACATATTGGATCGGACTTCAAGATAACTCGGTCCGAGTTTTTATAATAGACAAATTATCGTTGGTTCAAATTAGATGCATGAATGATGCATATATGAAACGTATGAAACATGAAATTCTTGCATGTATACACCCGAATAGAATTGATAAGATGATAAGCGTGGTTCTCGATCACGAGATTGATTTTTTTCCAAATTCGCAAACAATAACATGCTGCGTATGCTATAGTGTAATATTGAATTAAAAATGGTTTAGCATACAATATTTAAGTTTGATGCTCTTTGTATCTGATTTCACGTCAAATTATATTCGACCATTCTATTTTTGAATTTATATGATAAATTCTTTTTTTTTTTTATGAGATTAATTAATAAATATATATTAAAGTAAAAGAACAATAAACGAACTGAATATAGGCATATTATCTTAAAATGTTATTGTTACATAGGTCTAAATTAAGGTTCAACTTTGAAAGCTTTTCATTTCCGTTTTAATACTGTACGTGTATTTGGATATCCAACTTAAAAGTCGTCCGCATTCCATGTCAACTCTCTCACATTATAAGTAATATCATTAAATCATAGCTCCTAATCAAAGCATTAATCATAATTCAAGCCTTAAAGCATAAATACAATTTACACAATTTTTTATAATTTCAAATTCAATATTTAAAAACTTGGCTCACCTTAATAGAATCAATCATTAGCCTCGTTCGTTCTAATTCTCATTAGACAGTACTAATATAAAAAAAAATCTGATATGTGGATTAATATTAGATTAAATTGAAATGATTACTAATCTAAAAAAGGTGGAAATCAAATTGTTGTATAATTCTCTTTTTATATTTACGTACTTTAATTCATAATAATAATAATATTAAGTAGTATTTTCCAATAATTATATTTTTAAACGAAATTCTTTCAAAGAACCTTTTTCAATTTCATTATCAATATCCAACCAATATAATTCCATTCATTTATTATTAGGATAAATTAGGATTTACTGTAATTCCATGATATTTCATTCATTATATACGGTGATATTGGTGGGTGCATTGAAAGAAATCATATAGAAGTTCTAACAATTTCAGCGAGCATGATGTTGATGCAGATAAACTTTTAACATTAAAAATATGACATTATAAGCTCTATTTTCCAATTTGTAATGTTGTTGTTTATGGGTAACAACAGCAATGACAATGGTAACATCAACAGCGACATCATTTCAGATGCTTCGTTTGAACCATCCAACGTGTTATTACGAATCCTATTAACGTTCGCGTAAGATCCAGTCGTCTCAGGGTATTATTACAAATTTATGGAAAGTAGAGACTAGAGAGATGTCACCAAAATCCAAGATGTGTCTTCTTGGAGCCATTTCTCCCCCGTAATTGATTACGCCAGTAAGAATACTTTTATAGACCACTTCTTCATATGATTATATTTTATTTTTATAGAAAAAATTTAGTGTAACCGATACTGGAGGTGTATTCCGTGATATTACAGAAAGATTTATTATTGACAAAGGTCGACTTATCCACATAACTTTAACAAAAAAAAAAAATTTTTTATATTATATTTTGATGATGAGATAACAATAAAATCTATAATATTTAATCAGGAGCGTTGATTTTCACGAGAATATTATACAAGGCTTATTTATGATGATAAAAGAAGAAAAATTATAAAAAATCTTCATTCCTTCTTTTTTAAGGATTAGATCACCTCTTCCTTATACTGGAAGAGTCTTTCTTCCGTTTATTTCGGTTTGAAACGGTTTAATCATTTTTTATTTATTTTATTTGTATACATACATTTTTTTTTTTGAAAAAAAAAAATTGGGTATTTGGACAATTAAAGTATTACACAAATTTCCACTCTTCCGTTTATTTCGACTTTTTTTTTTATTCATATTTTTTAGAAATGATATCTGTCAGTATATCTACCTTTACATTAGAATTCATTTTGATATTTCGCGTCGTTTATAATATATAATTTTCGTAAAAAAAAATATTTTTATTCAATAAAGTTATTTCAATATTTCACTCGTTTATTAAGTTAATAAAAAATTGTACATAATTGTAAACTATAAATGGTTTTTGATAAACTTTTAATTTAAAACGTTAACCCATTTTTAAACTCTTCCGGTGTACGACGACATCGAACATTATTATATTTTTTGATTGTTTAAACGAAATTTTTCTTGTTTAAACCTACTTATTTCATAACTATAATAAACGCGTAAATTCTTTAATTATTCCTTTACTTATATATCTATTGATCAGATTTTTTCCCTTATAAATAGAATCAATTAATCTCTCCACTACTTATAAAAATATTTTTAAATGATTAAAAGTATCTGCCTTTTTAAAATATTTTAAATATTTTTGAAGTTCAATTAATTTGACATATCTTATGTCACAAAACGTACCAAGACGAGTCTTAGCTTCTGATCGAAATACTTCGCTAACAAATCTGAACATTTTCTTATCAATAAAATAAATTCTCGTTGTTAAATTGTTCCTTGAATAATTTGATAATTTCCTAGTAATATAAATTTACGCTGGCTGATAAATGTTTGAGCTTAAACGATGCCGCTGACCTCATGAATCAACGCGAATTTGAAGTTGAACCAAATAAAAAAAATGAATCGAAATAGATCGATCAACATTTTGGAGCAGATTGTAGATTGTTGTACTTGCTACGTTTTATATGTAAAAAGGTAAATAAGATGAACAGTTACCAATATATTTCAATAAAGTTAAAATTTACAGACTCAGATTTATTCACACTTACATGATAATTAAAACACTCAAACAGCTCCATTTAACATGACACGATCTTGACCCTTCTGAAGTATCCATCGTTTTAGAAATGATGATTTATCTGTGATGCAAATCCTCAATCAATCCTTTCATTAAACCTGGAAACCTAAACAAAAATTATTTCTAAAATAATTCGCATAACAAAACCACTAAGTTTCATATATTTGGAGAGAAGGTTTCTTGCACGTATTACAAGTAATTAGGTCTCAGGTATCATTATTTTGCATCTATGAGGTTTCCCAATTTCCACCAAGTTTAAAATAACTTTTGATTGTTTATCCATTTGAAACAAATTTCCAACGGATGAATCCAGATCCATCATCCATTCTTCGTGATTTCATCATGCATGCACATCCTATAGTAAATTATACCGTCAATTTAAAATAATAAATACATATTCTGAGTGAAACTTACTCAATTACACAATATCAAGGAATATTGAATTCTGCAATTGAATTATTAATGCAGCGGGATTTCGTTTATATAATTATTCAACAAAGAATTAACCGAAGCGGCGGAAGCGCCAGTCATTAATTATGATTGAGAGAGTGCATGGGTCATCACTTTGTTTAGTGCTTTTACCTCCACTAAAATTTTAAAAAAATTGATTTCAAAAACCAATCAATATTTTTTTTTTTAAAAAAAACAAATTTAAAAATTTACCCGTGCAGTATCTACTACATTGTCTCTGCTGTAATCTTGGAATAAGCCAGAGTCTCGAATAACCCTTGTTGGGACTTAAAGATAATATGTATTAAAAAGAAATAATAATAAACCACAATTAATTTATGAAATATATTAAATGCGTCATTAAAGTTCGAAATAGACAAACGATATACAGTACCTACATCCAACCGTTATGTCAGTGTTTGTTTGTAACGATTAACGAATCTTTTCTAATATCATTATCTTTTTTAATTCCAGCTTAACATTCAACTTTCAAAATTTATATGTAAACCCATTGAGTTTATAATTAATTAAAAAAGAGACTTCAGTTGGACGATGATGATGAGTCCTAATATATTATGAAAAAATAATTATTTTCGTCAACTCAAAATAAATATAGATATATATTTTGTTGAGGCTAGTACATTTAATAAAAGCCATATGGTCTTGTATTTTTCTAGAGAAATTTCCGAGACGAACAATGCGGTGATGAATTGTATATACGATTTTCTTTAAACATGCTTTAAATATGTAGATCATCGATCTGTATTAATGTCACAATCCACTTTAGGAAAGCTTTTCCCGATACTGGTATAGTACAATGCATGAGAAACTTAAAATACAAGTTTAAAAATTGGGAAATAACTAAGTGTGGCGCTCATGTGACAGATAATGTGTGACGAATAGACTTTTCACTAATGAGAAAATTTTAATACTTATGAAAAATAAAATGCGGAGGGATGTGACACCGGTGATAGAAAATTTTCACGTGATTTTTCGTGACATTTTTTCGGGTAAATCCGGACCTAAAATTACCAATTTATTATTATTTTGATTATACTAGACATTTTTTTTATGCAATATAACCAAGAATTTTTTATAACATAAGCAGCATTTTATTGTTTCCGAATTTGGAAAAATAATTTTGTGATTATTTATTCAGGATCTTAATATATGCAAGAATTGTTTCAAATACAGTATTTAGATATTTTTATTATTAAATTATTGTATTCTCATTTTATGTGCAGAATTAAAAATAAATCAAAGTAACGAGTCATAAAATTAATAGAAAATGATTTAACTTTATATATTCATATTTGTATGTAATTCTATTTTTAATTTATAATTGTTTTCTATGGAGAATTACCAAAGGATCATAAGAACAAATGAGTGATATGATACAAATTTTTTTTTGTTTCTGAATATGGTATTTGGAAACAATTCAAAAGAAAATACCGATATAACTTTCCTTCACATGAAATTCGCAATCATAAAAAAAAAAATGGAAAATTGGATTGATTTAATTTTTAACCTTCATTGTTATTATTAAAAAGGAATAAAATAAATACTGTACATCAGTAATATACCGCTTTATAAATATACCAAACATTAATTTAATAATAATATTGTTTATTGTTCTATATTACATGTAGCTTTTTTTAAATAAGATAAAATTGATTTAATTAAACCTTACAAATTTTTGCTTTTGTTTCTTAAAATGTCAAAAGTTTGTTTATTTTTAGTAATTATAATGTTTTTAATTTTATATAATTTTTAATTATGCACGGCGAACTTTAAATATATTCGGCTTAAAAAAAATTATATAAATTGATCAAGGTTTGGACCAAAAAAAAAAATAATAATAATAATAATAATAAAAAATGACAGAACAAAAATCTATAGAAATTGTAGAAATCAACTTACTTCCGTACGAGAACATCAGCAATAACGTGAGGAATAGGAGGAATAGGGATGAAAGTGAACGCATTCGTGATCAAATAATATTTATGTTAATTGTAGCCTTTGCTATTTTTGCAGTTGCCTATTGTAAGTATTATAATTTAACTTTAACGATATATATAGAGAGAGAAAATATCGTCATGCCACCATGTCACATGATCCATTATATCACGAGATTTGTACTATATTATATTAAATCACGTGACACTGGCATGGCGATAAATTACAAAATCTATATAAATTGAAGTTAAAAAGATCGACTTATTTGTACTTCGTTTATTTGTAGTGATCAATAATTACTAAATTACGAACTGAAGGCCATAAATAAATCTTAGAAAAATCACTTTTTTTAATTAATATTATATTTTTTTTCTTTCACATATAAAAAATGTACTTGGCAAAAAAATATTATCGATTTAAATGCATAGATAATATAAAATCGTTATTTACAAACTTGTGGCGTGAAAACCGAATACAAATTTATTTTTCTCAAAAAATTATGTACAATATGTATATATAAAATCACGTAATATCTAAAATCGCTTGAAATCAAACCAAAATAAATCATAACTTTTAATTTTGATTATATAAGTACACTTAAATTTAATAAACTTTTTAAAAACAAAAAATAAATCTTTAATCATAATTTAAAACTTTTGATCGTAAATTCAAAAAAAAAAACTAATAAATATTGATTAAAATCATCACATTATAATAATTCTTAAAATTCATGAATAACAAAATAAATCTTTTACTTACTGCGGAGTATATGATATTTTTTTTTGCATATTCTGAAGTTTTTTTTTCTATCGGTACATCCAGCAAACGTTCAATGTTATGATTTGTATTCCGAAAATTAAAAAAGTTTATCGAAAAGTTAAACAAGATAAGACATGCATTAATTATTTTTTTTTTTTTGTCGACATTGTTAAAAGTTATTTATTATAAAAAAAAATGCGCAACGTGTGGAGTTTTTTTTGAGATCATATTTTTTCATATTCATATGCTTAGATCAGGTTATCTATATTGTATTTACATACAATATTCAATAAAAAATTACAAAATTTAAAATATCTTTATTCAAGATTATTATAGTAGTTTTTATATGCATAAATCAGATTGATAAGCATGTAGTGTAGTAAATATATTGTCATTGTGTCACATCCCTAATTTACCTGTAAATTGCCGATCAACAAAAGAAGAATCGAATTTTCATACAATTTTTTTTTATAAAGAAACTAATATAAAAAAAAATCTTGTTTTTCAAGAAATAAGAAAAAATTTTTTTTTAAATTTATTCGTATTGAAAATTTTTCTTTTAAAAGATACTCCATTAGGTTAATTTTTTTTTTTTTTTTAAAAAAAAAAATTATTTTATTTTTTTTTATTTAATAATAAAGTTATAAATGATCATTCTGAAACGCCAACATGCATCGGCGGAATCATGTAACATTTCTAAATTATTTTATTATTTGTAAAATGATATTTTAAAGATTGATATAATCAATTAATATCGTTAGCATAAAAATTTGAAAATTCTCATGACCCTTTTTTATTTTTTTTATAGAAAATCCTGTATAGAAAATTTATGAAATCATAAGATAATTTTCTTGGCATTTTTCTCATGTAACAATGATAACAAGTATTTTGCAGTTTAATTAAAAATACATATATTTAAAATATTATTATCGACACAAAAATGGTCTTTTTCATACTTTTTTTAACCGTTTTTGCATACTTTTATGATCATATTGTTCTTCGTGCATTAATTGAAACAAATATACGGTTTCTCTTTACCAATTTCCATTTCAAATCTTATTAAGAAGGTGTTTGGGGTCATATACCATTATGATTTGGTAGGATCTGGGAAATTTCATTGGTGACGGCACCAACCACCCATATTTTTGGCATTATATGGTATATCGGACGATCATTTAGATTATCAACATCCGGAGTCAAATAAACGTTCGTTCATGTTATGTTAAAAATGGATGTCACGTGTAGTGATGTAATCATATAGATCACGTGTAATGAAGTAAAGAAGAATATTTTAAGCTTTTAAAACATCAAAAATATCATTTACTCATTTTTCATGGGGTTTTTCACGGATTTTAAAACTTTAGTTTATAAAATAAACGTTCGTTCATGTTGCATGAAAATGTTAAAAAATGGATGTCAGGGGTTTACCGGTTTAGGCCATTTATCCTAGACCCCCGGGGAGGTTTTAATTTTTTTTTTAATCTTTTAAAGTTTCGTTACAATATAAATAATAAAAAATATGAATATTCTCATTCATTAACTCAGTTATAGAAATAATAAATATTAATTTTTAAACTAACAAACGTTCTGTATAAAGATTTTACAGTGTAATTTCAATACTTGGGTCAAAGTAGGACCACGAAATATATATGTAGGGGTAGGATGCACTAGGACCCCGAAATATGCATACAGAGGGTCCAACCAAAAATATTTTACTATTAGCTGTGCGCATTTTTTCAGGGCTGGAATTACGGTAATGTCAGTCAGTTACCAAAATAAGGGTACGTCTAAAGCGGAGCAGAATCACGTGATTTTCGTAAAATTTTTGGCCGGAATTATGGCATTAAGAAATTATGCATGTGACAAATAACAGGTGATAAATAGTATTTCACCTATCGAAAAAATTCTAAGTCCCTAGAATACTTAGGAAAAATGGAAAATGAAGGGTGACGCGGGGGGTGACAGATATGCACTATGATCACGTGATTCTGCTCCGCTTTAGACGTCCCCTAAAATAAGTAATAATTTCTGGCTGACATTATCAGAATTTGTCCAAAAAAGGAAAGATTTACATGAAGGA